>BLSH010044233.1:402576-412688 GCA_018402905.1 Glandirana rugosa
GGTTTGTATCACACTATAACATATATGTGTCAAATAACATTTTTTTTTTTAGGAGGGTGTCCAGGAATGGTCTTTTGTATATTCTGTTCGCAAGTAACTTATCACGTCTGCGGCCGGTAGGGGTTCAGGAGTGTCTGTGGCTTTTTCGAGAGTGAGTAGTGGTCGGTCGTCTCTACTTCACCAAGTATGCAGATAGAGGTATCAATCAACGTCACGTCGGCAGAGTCTGCGCAAAGTAGTAAGTCTGAAGTTGAACACTAATCACAACTCGCTTGGGCCTGACATTGCAAGCCCAGGCATGGCTTGAAAGCCCACAGGCACCGTGCCTGGGCCTGGGCCTGTAAAGTTTTTAGCAAGCCCAAGCCAGGCCCCAAGACGATAAAATGAGGTGCACAACTCTTCGACGTCCCGTCGGTACCCGAACGATTTTTGAAATGTCCGGGTCCGGGTCCGTGCCACGGACACCCGAAAGTTCGGTACGGACCCGAACGTTACAGTCCGGGTTCGCTCAACACTAATCACAAGTTGAAGTCTGAATGATGAAACGCGTCTGAGACGGCTGCACTGCAACTAACTATGGAGATAGACGTATGAACCACTTCATCTCTGCTGGCTGGTGATGAGTGAGAGCTTTTTCGGTGTCTGTGAGGACTTGGGGATGGCCGGCGTCTGCACTATTCAATGAACGCTTGTCTTATATGTTTTCTGGTAAGGACCTGTGGGAGGATTTTTTTTTTTACAATAAACTGTGTATATACAATATCACACTATGTTTGGCACTTGTTTTATATACCCCCATATGAATGTCCTCTTCACTCTGATATAAGCGGGAATCAAGTCTGCCTCCTCTGAGTCCGTGGCTGTACACTTTGCTGTTATAGCATGAGAATGCCTGGCATGGAATGCTGGTAAGTGGACATCAATTTGCGAAGGTGGTCTCACTGAAAATGCTCACATGGTGTGGTGCTGGATTTTCTACTTATGTGAAGTGCTCCACATTTTTTTCAATCGAGGATTTGGATCATGATGGACATGGACTTTGTATAATTTTCTGATACACTTTTATCACTGGATGATATCAGCTTTTACATATGAACTGATTTTTTAGCTCTACTTTTATAGATATGCAAATTTTGTTTGGATATAGTGTGTGTGTGTGTGTGTGTGTGTATATAATTTTGTGTATAGTAGCTGCTGGGTTTAGTCATTATTTGTGATTCAATCATCACTTCCCATTGGTGTGGGTTTGAGATCCTTTTCTTCACAGGGCTTTTTATTTAGCTCTCATTATTTGTGTATACCTCTTCTTCAGAGCCTAATATCTTGTGTCCTCACACAAGGCTTATATACTCTTGTACTAGCAATAAGCCTTATGTGAGGACACAAGATATCAGGCTCTGAAGAAGAGGTACCACCTCGAAACACGTCAGCCAATCCAATGTAGATATTTGTCTGACACGGACCGCCATAGATGTGATGTTCACTCACTGACATGCCTGTATGAAGATTTGGGTTGTGAGTATCATTTTATTGATTTTTAATAAACTTCGTATAAAGTATAATGCACTAGGCTGGTGCGCCCTCTGTCTGTGTTTTACTCTAGTGTTTGGGATGACCCCAGTCCGGTGAGGGGAGCAAGGCGGTACATCCTGATACAACAAATCAAAGACTTGGAGTTGCATTGGAGTGAGGCTCCTATCTTCGAGTGCAGGATATGAATATTTGCTTGTGGAGAATTCCCATAGACACACTCCTAAACCTTGTGGACAGCCTTCCCAGAAGAGTTGAAGCTGTTATAGCTGCAAAGGGTGGGCCAACTCAATATTGAACCCTACAGACTAAGACTGGGATGCCATTAAAGTTCATGTGCGTGTAAAGGCAGGCGTCCCAATTCCTTTGACAATATAGTGTCTATAGCGCCTCATCATATAGCTGATGAACCAAAATGTCCAATGAA
This sequence comes from Glandirana rugosa, assembly GCA_018402905.1. Taxonomy (NCBI): domain Eukaryota; kingdom Metazoa; phylum Chordata; class Amphibia; order Anura; family Ranidae; genus Glandirana; species Glandirana rugosa. The sequence goes on from BLSH010044233.1 coordinate 404,534, forward strand.
GTGCTTAATTCTCTATAAAGTGTATAATTCAATGGTAAGTTCTCCAAATAAAGTGTCCATTCTCCACCAACCAAAATGATGAGCACTTCAATCCAACCTCCACAAAAGTGCCCTTTTCCTGAGTGACCCCACAAAATGCTCACTCACCAGATGCAGAGGACCCTTCAATATTAAATGGGTCAATTTGCGTCTTATGATAAGCAAGTTTCCGACACATCACATCACCACTCCAGGAACTGGGCCCCAGCTCTGTATATTAGCCTTTGCTCACACAGTGGGATGTTCGTTCTTGTGCTCAGTGACACCGCCAGCCTCCCCCAACTATGTGGTTGCTTTGACATCCAGTCACAGTGATGACATGATCGGGAAGCTGCCCCTATTAACACCCATTTAAAGGGCAGGCGAGAAGTGGCAACAAGGGGTTACATGTTAATGTAATTTACATTTTTTAAAAATTTTTTTAAGACTGCAGCTTTCATTAAATAAAACATAGTGACCCTGCCTTGAAGGTCTTTGTTGTTATCCTGACACATATTCTTCTGGTGGAGACTACAAGCTGCCATGTTGATGTACATTGAATAGTCATATTCCACTGCTTTCACCATCGGTAAATAAGCTGAAGCTTGGGCATGGGCAGGTCATACAGTAACAAAGTGATCCATATATGACTAATAACTAAACAGAGGAAGACATTATGGAATGACTCAGTCAAAGTCTAGACCTGATGGTCTTGAGAAGTATATTTTCCAACACCGCAATTGCACAGCCAAATTTGACAAACTGTGGGACCCATGGTTGAACACTCCCAGGCTGGCACCTAGAGAATTGATTATTGACAGACTACTGGGCTAGGATGGGGCAAGGCCTCAATGGGTGATTGTTAGAATGGTCTAAGACAGGCAGCTCCTGCACTAAAGACATGTCTGATTGTGGGGTAATGCTTATGTTTTTCTGCATCTTTCTTTCCTCCTCATTTTTCTTTTCTTTCTCCTGTTGGTTCTAACAGTGCCCTTCCTTTTTCCTTCTTCTTTTGTTCTCCCTTCTTTTCTGGTTGAGATTACAAGATAACTGATGAACAACCCTTTTTATGAATCAATAATGTACCTGTGCTGTACCATCCTGTTGTTGTGTTGTGTATCTCAATAAAGCCTTTTCTGATTAAAAAAAAAAAGTCTAGACCTGGATCTAATAATGATTCTGAGAAAAGAGGTGTTCATACTTAGAAACTTGAATATGATACCAACTAAGGTGGTTTTCTGTCACCAGGTACAGGAAGCATTTAAATAGAGTTGCTGCCTATAGGGGAGGGACAGTCTTGCTTGATATGATTTTAAAAGGCTTATGGCTTCCTCAGGAAAGTGGCACTGCAGTGCTTGCAAACTGTGAGATAGCAAAACTGTAGGCGTGACTTAAAAGGTAAGGTCAATTGGAGCCTAGGCTAAGTGGCAATAGCGTGCAATACCAACAGAACACTATTCTGCATATAAAATGTATTTACTCCCCAGATAAAACCATATTTTTACCACTTTACAAAACACAGGTTCAGCCTCATCTTGAGTATGTGGTTCAGTTGTAGTCACCAATCCTAAGGAAAGATGTCCACACACTAGAGGGAATTCAGAGAAAGGCAACTAAATTAGAATAAATTATGAAGACCTAAGTTATCAGGAAAGATTACAAATATTGAACTTGTTCTCCTTGGAAAAGAGGGGATATGAATATAATGTGGCTCCCCGGCATCAGGGAGGGCTGGCATTTCACCTCAGGGTACTGGTTCCTAGGTATGGTAGGTATGGAAAGTTGCAGGAAAAATGGGCGCCAGACACTTTTAGGTTGAACAAAACTGAGTTTATTGCTTTCAACAACTAAAATGAGGGGGGGGGGGGGGATTAGGGCACAGGATACCCTAGGACAGTAAGCAAACAGACCTGCAGACATCCAAATACAAAAATCAGTCAGGTAGACAGCAATACAGAATAGGGGCCTTAGGCCTGCACCCAATGCTCTGTATCTATGTAGCAATTGCTGTCTCCATTAGCAACCAAAAACTCACAGCACCGTGCAGGGTTTCCTTTGATGAGTTCCTTTTGATACTTTCCCAGCCTCTTCACAGTTCCCGGCTCATGGAAGAGTAACCTCTGGTGCTTCATCTCAGAACTCCATCCCTTTCCTCACGACTCCAGGCAACAATCGGGCTCTCTTCTGGCAGAGCCCCCAGCACATGACCAGGCCTTAGACTCTAGGTCTCTCCCAACGCAGCTGTTCCTCACACATCCACACTAGACCAAGGTCTGGGTGGGAGGACCCAGTTCACTTGACTTCTTCCAAATATATTTTCTCCCTCCCAGCATGCTCAGAGGCCATGAAACTCCTACTGATTGGCTGAGAGAAATATGCATATTCATAACTCAGCTTCACTGCAGCTCATCATATTTATGCCAAAGGCAACAGTGACAGAAGGCAGGAACCACAGCTAAACCAGGCTTAGGAGAAAACCCAAATGATCACAAAGACTACAAATCAGCCAGGTTAGTTACCACCTAGCACAGCTAATTTTACTAGTAGCCCCTGTTTAGCACAAGGAGGGTACAGTAATATAAGCATTTATCAATGATGACTACATGATTAGGAATGAACTGTTTAATCCAAGGACTCTAAGAATCTAAGAAGACGGGGCAGAAGCATAACTTTGGAAGATAAGTAAATGAATCATAAACCACGTAAAAGGTTTCTTTGCCGTCAGAGCCGTGGAACTTCTTTCTACAGTTAGTGATATCAGCTGAGATCTTGGATGACATTGACAAGTAGCTCTCTCTGCTCTAAGTCGCTCCTCTTCACTGATGCTCAAACACAGGGTGCTGGAAATAAGCCAAGCTGTCCACGCTCATAAACTCAATGTAGTGATAGAGAACTGACACATTCTAGAAGGGTCACTAAAATCCTTGTTTATTGTATGAGACATCCACAGGCATTGCTATGACAGTCAGGGGCCTACACTTTCTTTCTCATTGACATTGGTCATTAAGGATAAACCTGCAGGAAACTCTCACATGATAGAAGGCTGCCGGCCAAATCAGCTGTGGCCATGTAATCCCCTCAAGCACATGTAACATAAGGGCAGGGATGCTGGTGGCATTGTTTACTTATTATGGCCACATGGGCATCTTTGGTCAATGATATTGTTCAAATATGGCCATGTCACCATATTAATTCAATAATGTCTCCAGCTACCCCATCATTTTGTTACGAGCAGCTGCAGGGTGGGGAATTACATCTGATTGCTTGCCTGTGACTGTTTCATGCAGGCTGAACTGAGCTATTCTCTATTGGTGATCAGGATAAATTACAGCACATTTGTGAAACACAAGGCCCACAGGCTGAATCTGGCCTGCCAGGCTATTTCATGTGGCCCACACACCTCTGAAGCAGCACCCCCCTTTTCTCAACTCCCATCTTGTCTCAGCAGCTGGCAGCAGAGGATGACAGAACTCCCCCTACAGATCCTGCGCCTATGTGTAAAGCCACAGCACCCCTTCTACTATGCCACCCCTGGTCTCAGCATTCAGCAGACTCCAACAGCTAACTCCATCCCTCCTCTGGTCCTCCTCCAGACCCTGCACTTTCTGCTTTCCTGCTCCGCCCCAGTCTCGGCAGAAGCACAAGGTAAGGGGGATTACAGGTGATGTAAGGGGGGGGACTCTTGGCTTCTGATGGTGGGGGGGGGTCTCTGACACCTGATATAGGGGGGTGGGGTGCTATGAACATCCAGTCTTACAGATACAGCTGGCCCTTTGAGGGCAACCATAATGCTCATGCGGCCTGTGATGAAATTGAATTTGACACCCCTGAATTATGGAATAATTCTTCCCAGAAGAGGCAAAGACACCAAAAACATTGCACAGGGTCTAACCCTTTCCTACTCTATCCAAAACTTTATATAGCACCCTCCTAGGAAGGTGCTAGGGTTAGTGTATAATAGTTTTTGGTTTCTCCGCTTAACAGAGAAAGAGCTAGGTAAATTTAATTGCTGTCTGCTTAACAGAGAGCGGTGATCTGCTAGTGTAGTCTGCTCAGTGTGCTCTGGTGCTGCTCGTGCTGTCTTGAAGTTTCACTGTATCCTAGCAACTAAGAAAAGTGCTGGATAATAGGGAGAAACCATGCAGATGAGCACATGATTATTCATACAGCCCTGGCCAATTACAAAGGAAGGTGCCCCTATGAATGCTGGGTGCCTGTATATATATTCTAGGAGCATATGGGCTCTTGGTCATTCCTAACAGAAGATTGCACCAGTTAGGGGAGAGGTGCTGTCTCCCCTAGCACCTGCTGCCATGTGGCCTCAGGTGAGCGACCTGAGGGCCTGGATGGAGAGAGAGTGTGCTGCCATGCAGCCTCAGGTGGGCGACCTGAGGGCCTGGATTGAGAGAGAGTGTGCTGCCATGCAGCCTCAGGTGGGCGACCTGAGGGCCTGGATTGAGAGACAGTGTGCTGCCATGCTGCCTCAGGTGGGGGTCCTGAGGGCATGAAGTTATTGAGAGTGGCCCTGGTTCTGCAGAGATTTGGCTGAAGGCACTGTCCCTGGAAATTTTGTGAGTACAGACAACCTAAAGGATCAATAGACTTGTGCCATGTAGACTTTAACCCTTTCTGGTATGCTATATAGTCAGCTGAGGGTCCAGACAAGAGAACACTGGCTAGTGTTCTGAAGAGAATGTCCAATAGTTGCTACTGCATAGGGCTTTGCTCAGTTGTACTACTTTTGGACTGCCATAACTGGCTGGCACCTGAGGAACTTTGCCCTGCTACAACTTCTAAGGGACTTTGCTAATTGTAAACAGGATAATAATTTCTGTTCCAGCAGCGCTTGCAAGTGTATTTTCTCCCTCTTTTGCCCTATAGCTATAGAAAGTGCAAGTGCTATCTTCTACGTGCAATCAATATTCAGCATATATTCAAACTATAATTCATATAAATAAGCATATTCATAAACCCATATAAAGTGCCGATTTTCCAGTACATTGCAAATAAATGATTCTATACACAGTGCAATGTGATAGCTAATACGTGCAGACAAATATCTCTCAGTGTGTGATCAAACTGAAGTATCCATATAAATCATATTCAATAAAAGTGTCAGTTTTCCAGGCTCTTGCCAATGCAACAGATAATTAATCAGGGTGCTGTGCAAAAGTCTGTTCAGAGTCCAAATTCCAAAGTGCTGGTGCAATCCGTTGAAAAAAAGACTTCTATATGCCAAGTGATTTCAGGAGCAGTCCTTATCTCTTTAAATTATAAAGTGCTCATGCCGTGCTGAGTGCTGAGTGAGAAAATAAATAATTATTGAGGGTACTAGACCCTGCTTACCAGATCCATATGACTCCCAACCATACGGTGTGGAGAAGTCATACGCGCTTTAGGTCTACAATCCAACCTATGGATATGTTGTCATCTGTTTGCTGTCACTCCCTCCTCCGTCACCGTATCATTTACATGTAGAAAAAAAAGGGAATTCTCATTGCGTACCTCTTTTTTAAAAAAAATGTATTGGCCCAACCTCTGAAGACGTCACAGGAAGTGACGAAACGCGTCAGTTGGAACGCAAGGTGCGAAAGGCCACGTTCTGGTGACACGCAAGCGGAAGCATCCAGCAGCCTCCAGAGGCGGCGGTCACGGAACGCTCACAGTACTGAATTGTTTGTAGTATTGCACTGTGAAAGTTGGGCCAATACATTTTTTTTAAAATAACAGGTACACAATGAGAATTCCCTTTTTTTCTACATGTAAATGATACGGTGACGGAGGAGGGAGTGACAGCAAACAGATGACAACATATCCATAGGTCGGATTGTAGACCTAAAGCGCGTATGACTTCTCCACACCGTATGGTTGGAGAGTCATATGGATCTGGTAAGCAGGGTCTAGTACCCTCAGTTATTATTTATTTTCTCACTCAGCACGGCACGAGCACTTTATAATTTAAAGAGATAAGGACTGCTACTGAAATCACTTGGCATATAGAAGTCTTTTTTCACCGGATTGCACCAGCACTTTGGAATTTGGACTCTGATCAGACTTTTGCACAGCACCCTGATTAATTAGCTGCTGCATTGGCAAGAGCTTGGAAAACTGACACTTTTATTGAATATGATTTATATGGATACTTCAGTTTGATCACACACTGAGAGATATTTGTCTGCACGTATTAGCTATCACATTGCACTGTGTATAGAATCATTTATTTGCAATGTACTGGAAAATTGGCACTTTATAAGGGTTTATGAATATGCTTATTTATATGAATTATAGTTTGAATATATGCTGAATATTGATTGCACGTAGAAGATAGCACTTGCACTTTCTATAGCTATAGGGCAAAAGAGGGAGAAAATACCCTTGCAAGCGCTGCTGGAACAGAAATTATTATCCTGTTTACAATTAGCAATTACACCCATTGCAATCTTTGAATAGCAACTGGGCTACAGCACTAGCTGCACTTTTTACTACAATACTGTGGCGAGGACAGTCTCCTTGCCCCCCACAGCCCACATTAATAACACTAATAGTTTCGGGAAAAGCGCTGCCAGACCAAGATCTCCTATCTTGGTTATAACTACTAAGGGACTTTGCTCACTCCTGAAACTACTGTGTGCTATTTCTAAGGAGAAGTCTGCTATCTGCTTTCCGCAAGGACTTCAGCAGAGCTTAAAGAGGAAGTTAACCCTGATGGGGTTTACTTCCTCTATGTTACCCTGGAATGTAAAAACATAATGGGCTAGTATGCATCGCATATTAGCCCATTATGTGCCACTTACCTGCATTGGAAGCCTGCAATGTCCAGCGATGTCCTCGCTCCAGGCCGCATCCATCTTCTGCCCCTCTTCCTTCCGGGGCCGCAATCTCCGGCTCTGTGACTGGCCAGAGTCGCATGAAGTCACTCCCACGCATGTGCGCAGAAGCCGCCATCACGGCACGAGCACAGTGAAGGAATGGCACGGAGGCCGTTTCTTCACTGCACATGTGCCCGGTGATGTAGGCACATTGCAGCACATTGCATATCTCCTGAACCGTGCAGGTTTAGGAGATATGCAGGGCACCTACAGGTAAGCCTGATATTAGGCTTACCTGTAGGTTAAAGTGGTTGTCACAGGTTGACAATCACTTTAACCAAGAGGTCTGTTAGGTGTCCTCAACTGTGAATAGTTCTATTTGTTGGAGTAACCCACTAAATCCCCTTCCCTATCCAAGCTCTCCAAAAATAAAACCCCTACACTGATAATTGAAGACAACTAGCGGAAGTGTGTGTGTGTGCACCTGGCTGCCTGACTCTACCTTGTGCCTGGCTGCGGAGCAAAAGTGGGGAAGACCTGAGCAACATACCGGTGGCTCCTGCGGGGGTAGTGCTACATTTAAAAGAAGAAAATAAATAAATAAAATGTATTTTCTTCTTTTGACTGGACAATATGGTTACTGTTAATGAATGACATCCCAGTTTTTGTAAACTGAATTTTGCTAGAAACTCTTTCACATGGTGTATATAATGCAACTATTTGCTTCAGGAATTTGCATTTGTTGTTTTTTTTTTTTTCACTTCTGTTACTACTGAGTGAAGATGATGTCAAAAACGTACTCTGCTCCTGGAATCTACAACTTTTATTCTCTATGCCGATCAAATGATATTATGCTTGGTCATGTGATTTCTGCTAAAAGTGCTTAGAGGGCTGGTGTTCAGGTAGCGTGGGTGAATCATCAGTTCTACCTTAATCCTGATATTCCGCATGATGAAATTTACAAATATGTGGTTAAAGGAGCAGAAGTGCCTTGTAGTCCTTTTCAACAGTTTTGCGTATAGTAAGGTTAGATAAAAAGGAATCAGCAGCACAACTGTTTACATATCACATTAGAAAGCCAATAAAATGATTATGTAAAATTAGTCAAAAAATTGTATGCGGGAACTGCATGTCCCCGGTCAGACATACCCACATTATATAGGAATCGACTCCTGGAACCAAACAGGTTTTTATTTTACAGCCCAGGCTGCATTCCACATCATAGACCTTGCACTGTGTAAGATTTTGATGCAGCATTTGGTGCCAACCACAACACCATTAGCAGGGAAGAAAAATCAATATTTGAGGTTTTATCATTTCCAGAAAAA
>BLSH010044261.1:18561-44666 GCA_018402905.1 Glandirana rugosa
ATATATATTTCGTACCTCACCCAAGGAGGTAATATGCCGAGGATCGGAGGGATAACCACAATGACCCTTAACAAAAGTTGAAGTTTCCGGGCCGGTACCGAAGAGGGATAGTGTACCCATGGAAACGATGCACTTCACTGGTTAGCCCCCGTAATATAATCAGTGACATGTTCTTCCTTTCGTGCCCTAGACACAAAAACCCTTCCTCCACAAAACATCAGGTGTTACGCACCAAACGACCTAGAATATAACATATAATAATATATGTCAGGACGAGTGGTAATAACCGTGGGTACTTCAAATACATGTATAACACCTTATAGATGACTTCCTTTACATAGTTTAATTGGTTGTAATCTGTAGTAATATGTTGGTTAATTTGATACATTTCCTTCAGTAGATATTCCACAATATGTACATAAACTTCATGGGTGCCAATAATGGTGAGCAGGACTGTATATAATAATATACAATATAAGATCCAGCAAACCACGCATTGTGGACTACAAAACACCTCCTTCCCAAAAACACAGATCCCGTGCTTTCCTTCTTGTACAGTGACTAATATAATGCCCCCGATTGGTCACTTCACGTAGCAAAGGTACCCATGTGATAGGGAGAAGCCATGGCCGGGCCTTTGAAGTTGAAAACAATTCCCAGTAACACCAATAGGGAGGCTAGGAGCCGTATAATGGAGGAACCCACTCCATGCTTTATATATATTCCCATCTAACTAAAATATATTCCTATTTACAATATTATTACAATCATTGCATATTTTATGGGAAATCTCCCTTAACAGATGTAAATAAATTATCACTGGGCCCCAATTTTGAACAGGACCCCCAATATCCATTCTAACATCTGGAAATCAATATTAGAGTGCCATTTATTTACATAAAAATCCCCCAAGGAATTGTAGAATATAAGAGCCCAGTATTACATAAGTTGCACTAGGACTGTATGAAGCCTGACTCCAACAGACATTTTAATAGACGTGTGCAATTCATTTTGTTCCAAATACATTTCTTTATGGAATTAGACAAATGTGTTAATTCAGAAATATCCAAATAATGGCAACACATTTTCCCGATACAAATTTTCCCGATATTCAAAAATCCGAAAATTCAGAAATTCAAAAGCTAGAAAAATAAAAAATCTGAAAATTAAAAAAAAAATTTGAAAATTTGGAAATTCAAAAGCTAGAAAAATAAAAAAATCTGAAAATTCCAAAAAAATTAAAAAATTGGGAAATGCACAAAATTTGGAAATTCAAAAATTCAGAAATTCAAAAATGTGACAATCCGAAAATAAAAATTTGAAAACCTGAAAATTTGAAAATCTGAAATAATAACTAACTAATAATAACTATTACTAACTATTAAATTATAGGTATTGGAATTTCCTTTCAAATTTCGCTGTTAGTGAATGTAATGAATACAAATTTATCCGAAGTTATGAATTATCCGAAATAACAAATGCATCACATCGAAATGAATGGAGCATGACAAAATAATAATAATAATAATAAAAACATTTTATTATTATTATTTATTGTTTATTCCATTCGTTTAGATGTGGCATTTGTTATTTCGGATAAATCGTAACTACAGATAAATTCGTATTCATTGCATTCACTAAAAGCCAAATTTAAAAGGAAATTCCAATAGCTATAATTTAATAGTTAGTTGTTATCAGTTAGTTAGTTATTATTTTGGATTTTTAGATTTTAGTTCTTTCAAATTTTGGAAATTTCTGATTGTCTTTCTTATTTTCGGATTTTCACATTTTTGAATTTACAAATTTTTGAATTTTTGGATTTCAAAATTAAAATTTTTGAAAAAATTATGAATTTATTTGAAATAACAAAATTCAATCATAATGAATGACCCGAAAAACAAACAAAAAAAATCAAATGAAAGCGAAAAGGAACGCATTTTTTCGGCTGTGCACATGTCTACATTTTAATATCTAGAAAATAACCATAGAGTTATATTCATTCACAAAAAAATGTTGTAAAAGATTGTAGCTTCTATGCGGTATAAAATGATGTGCAGGGCCAATCCTGAGCCGATCCCAACCGCTATTTAACATCTAGAAATCAACATTAGAAGATGATAGATTCATAAAGAATAATCTAAATATTTTCAGCCTATGGGCTCAGGATTCAATTATTTGCACTTGGCTGCAATTTTGAACATCGTCCCTTTTTTAAATTTAGAAATAAATATTAAAGTGTCATTTTTTTGCAAAAAAAGCCCAATACTTCATTGCTCAGTATTACATTATTGGGCCTAGGGATATATTGACCCCAATATGAACAGGACTTCCAAATCCATATTATAATCTACAAATCAGTATTATGCTATTATTTATTTGCAGAAAAAAAAACATTATTTTTCTGATATGCGGACTCCTTAGCCCTGAAACCCGATATGAACCGAACCTCTATGCACATTTTGTTCTAGAAATCGGCATTCGAGTTTTATTTATTCACAGAAATAATACAATAGATAGGTCCTCCTATAAAGGTATCAGCACCAGGCTCCGGTATGAACAGAAAACCCAACATTAATGTTTATATCTATAAATTGACATCAGAGAATTATTTATTCACAGAAAAATCCCCTCAGGGATCGCTGTGCCTATTTGAGAGATAATAAATGATTTGTTCCTGACCCCCGGTGTGAGCAGAACCCCCAACAGATTTTTACAATTCTATAAAATCCAATATTAGAGTCATTTATTCACAGAAGAAAATCAACCAAAAGATTCCAGTGCTGAAGTGAGAAATATAAAACTATTTACACTCGGGGTTCATTCTGAACAGAACCCCCAACAGACATTATAGAATCTGGAAATCAGCATGAAGGTGACATTTATGTGCAGAGAAATCCCCAGAAGATCTCATTGTGTATGTGCTCAGTATTATATTATCTGTACGAGGTTCCAATATGAACCGGACCCCCGACAGCCATTCCTAAAATCTCCAAATCTACATTAGAGTATTATTTATTCACAGAATCTCTTATAAGACTGCTGAGCTTTTATCTGCAATATTCACATATTTTCAGCAGACCCCAATATGAACCGGACCCCCAACATCGATGTATAGTCTAGAAACATCTAAAATCTAGAAAAAACCTAAATATCTGTGTGTCTATGCGCTCAGTATTACATTATGAGGACCCCCAATATCCATTCTAAAATCTGGAAATCCTCATTAGAGTGACATTTATGGGTGTAACAATCCAGCAAAGAATTGTAGCTCCTGAGTGCGGAGGATTCATAGATTAGCACCAGGGTTAGTTTGAACCTCAACAGCCATTTTATTATCTAGAGATTCTATAGCTGGGAAAGCTGCTACTCCAGCATGGCCTGTGCTTTATTATCTGCTGTGGGGGATTGGGTGGGGGAGACATTAGAGGGTCTAATAGTCCCCTGATGTCTCCATAAAGAGAACCCATCTCCTGTTCCTACGCTCACACTGGGAGCCCCTTTAACTCATTAGCCCCCTTGTGACAGCAATAAAGGTAAATAAAAAACATTGCTAAACAATGTAAAAGATAATAAAATAAATGTAAAACACTGAAAAAGTGACCCTGTCTCCTTGTGCACACATGAGGATGAAAACTAACTGTAAGCACTTTTAGAGTGCCCCCTATGGACAATTTGGGGTACCGTGGCTCTTCACCTTTTTACAGATGCGGTCAGTTTTAAGGCGGGACATGTTTGGTATCTGCTTACTCGATGCAACCCCCGTCCTTTATAATTTTCACAAAAATTGGGTATTATATTGGATTTAAATGCATTAAAAGGAATTTTATAAGCGACCCCACGCCATGATTTTTTAAAGGAACAATATAGAAGTTTAGTAAATAATGTGTTCTGTCCTTTCCATGGACAGATTTGGGTTTTGAGGGGATCTGTTATTTATTCTGTTATCTCCAGGAATTATTATCACTTTTTCAGGAGTGCGTCGTCCTGGTGCACAGCGTCACACCCAGCGATAAGACTTCCCACAATAATGCTATTGTCAAAGATTTGTGAAATTTTATTGTCGCCCTTTGACCCCTTCATGACCCCTCCATGACCCCTCCATGACCCCTCCATGACCCGGGTTACAACAAACCTTAACACCCAAACCTTTAGCAACTGTGACATGTGTTAGTAAATCTGTTCATATCATCGCAGCTACTTACTCTATCCGGGTGAATAATATCGCATTTTATTGTTTTAATATGAGAGAAAAACTGACCCAAAACAATAAGAATTTTTTTTTATCAATTTAGCTGTATATTTTATGCCATTACCATGACCCACCACCGAAAAATCCCATAAAAAATATATATTTTCTGCTTCTGATGATCATATAAATACCACATATGTGTAGATTATTTGTTGTTTGCATTTACACCGTTTATCTTATCTTTTTATAATGCTGAAAATTAAATCATTTTTGCCAGAAACTTTTTTTTTTAAAAAAAAGCCTGTCTATTACTGAAGGAAACTGTAAAAAAATGTAATTTTTACAAAAAAATGACCCCTAGTCCAGTGTTTCCCAACTCCAGTCCTCAAGGCACACCAACAGGTCATGTTTTCAGGATTTCCCTCAGATGAAACAGCTGTGGTAATTACTAAGGCAGTGAAACTGATCAAATCACCTGTGCAAACTCATGGAAATCCTAAAAACATGACCTGTTGGTGTGCCTTGAGGACTGGAGTTGAAAAACACTGCCCTAGTCAATGTGTGATAAACACTCATGTATTTGTTTTTTTTTTTCTTTTTTTTTTAGTGCATGCACAATTTACTACACAAAATGCCACTCACAATGATGTATTGCTTAATTAATTAGTGTATTTATTTATTTATGAATTCATTTTAAGTAAAATGATGATCTGTTTATGTACTGCATTTTATAGAGGCATAATATTCAAAAGCATCAATAATTAGAATTTCAATATTAATAAAAAACTAGAGCTGCAATGTAAACATTAAACAGCACTGTAGAATGTATTCATTATTTGGATAGTGCTAGTTATATAATAATAATAATAATAATAATAATAATAATAATAATGTTACTAAAATTTTATTTTTTATGTAATTTATATTAATTCAATTAAACATTAATTTGTTGAATTTAATTTAATTAAAATTGAATTTATTTAATGTATTATTTATTCATTTATTGTATTATTTTTTTTTTTTATTTGTATTTTATTGCTATTCATTAAAACTAAATGGGCAAATTAATAGTTAAAGTGAAGGAGACATAGTAAGACTTGTATGATGACAGTCTGTATTGGAAAGCAGATGGTGATCGGTAAATTCAGCCTCTGTTTCCTGGGGGAATCCGGCAGAAACTTTCATCCAATAAAATCTCAGGATTGTTGTTCTTTGGTGACTTTTGTTGTATTGTGAATGGAGCGGCCCCACCACTGTAATCATGTGTGGGTCTTGTGGTGCCTCTAGGGGGCGCTCAGCTCAGGTGTCAGTAGTCCCGGGAGAACGGCACACAGAAGGTTTACAATCGCTCTAATAATGAAGAATGATGTCACCGGCTTTACTATTCTCTACAATCTGCTGCAATGTGTGAGATATTGTCACACCGTTCTAAATGTGTCTCTAAACTTTCATCCAATAGAAGAAACTCCGGCTCTTCCCTGAAGAAGATGTCTAATAATACTTTACTAAAGAACCGCTTTCCACTATCAGCAATGATGAGAAATAAAACTTATAAAGTTTAGTCGTTTCTTTTGCTGACTATTCAGCATTTATTATATTTAAAATATAAATGCAAGATTACAAAATAATGTAATTGTTATTATTGTGTAAAATATTAAGAAAATGTATATTATGTTCAATAAAATATAAATACTAATAATTATAATAATAATATTAATAATAATAACAATAATAATGAACTTATAATTTGTGAAGAAAGGTTATGTAATATATATGGATGGCTTGTTTATGAAAGTCACCTACAGGGCCCAATCTCTTCCTTTTTTTAACCCCTTCCTCTCTCACACCTGTACCCCCCCATGGACCAGAGCAACGTTTACATTTCTCTATGAACCTATTGATTCAGCAATAACTTGGTAATAAAAAGTAACACATTTATCATTTCTCTTAGAACAAAAAAAATACTTTTATTGCTGATTTCAAACATCCCCCACTGGGTAACCCTGCTGAAAACCAGAAACTATGCAGGATGGTATCAGTTGGCTACAAATTTTAGCCAGCTTCAAAGGATCCTATAAGGGTACCCAGGAATAGCTGCATCACCAGGATGGGGACATGTGTCAGAGAAGGAAGGTGTGTGAACTTCCCCTGCTGAAGGGCAGACAACAGGCTGGTTCTGTTGTCATACGTGACTTTTCCTGGCACAAGATGTGGTGTCACCTCTGGACCTGCCCTTGCAGAAACCTAAAGAAACTCTGCCCAGTGTGGATTCTGTCCCCTAGACATACCATCTACAACACTGCATGCCGTCATTTTGCCTAAAGCCATTGTATAGTCTCCTGAACACTTGTGAGGGAGAGGTGTTTCAGAGGACAACTCACCTGATGCAATCTGCCCATTCTATGGCCAGCATATAATATCCTCCCTAAACCGGCTTGAAAGTAGTGGAGAAAACCTGTTAACATTTACCACCTTGATTCATTCTTTGAAATAATTAGAAATAATTCTTAGTCCTAGATGCAGTCTACTTGCTCTCTCCCTTGGAAAATGGGCCTGGCCAAAAAGGATTGCATGCTTAGCAACAAAGCTGTCAACTTTTTCTTTATTCAGTCTGTGAACAAGGGGGCCATTTCTTTATTTGTATATGTAATCTCTCTACTCTCTGCCTCATAAATTGTGACTTATCCAATGAAGGCTTGAAAAATATGGTGCAACTATGTTCAATTGTACAAGCAAAAATAACGGGAGGGCCTTGTGCAGTGTTTAGACGAGTGCTTTGTGAACCTGTAAAGAAGATACAGAAGAAAATAAGGAAGTATCATAGTCATTAGAACCATTCACAGGGACCTTCGATGTTGGAACCCTATTTCTGCATCTCCTAGTTTTGTCATTGGTCCAATTGTAGGCTTGATTATTGTCGTAGGCCAGTTTGTCACGTATGCATTTCTTTTCTTTGGTTTTCAGAATATCTGTGACAAAAGTCTCTAAATGGGTCTTCAGAGTCAATTCTCATGGATTAAAAAAGGGATCCGAGACTAAATTCTCATTATTCCTATATAGTTTCTCAACTTCTTTTGTCCAATGATTCTAATTCTGTGGAGCATTGTTGACATAATAACGCCATCATTTTTAGAGGAAATGTTTGTAGGTTCTCTTCCCAGCTACACCTGAACTCGGGTTCAATTTTGTTAGTATTAGGTAATATTCATATTCTCAAGCCCCAAGGTGAGAAATGTTCCTCAATATACTTTAGAAAGTACCACTTGTTCCAATAAACTCTGAATTTTTTCTCCAACATGCACTGGAGTCTTCTAAAAACCTCTCCATCGAGAGGCCTCCACCTGCAGCATTTTGAGATGGATTTTACCCATCATCCCACTAAACGCACTACCACAATAACTGGCCATGTTTACAAACCAATTATAAAAACTGAAAATATTTGCTTATACTGAACTTATAAAAGAAATCTAGTGTGTTTCTCTATGTACTAGGAAACAATTCTCAATACAAACAAAATATTCGAAATGTAATATTTTGATCATTCATTGCCCATTGTAGTTGGCGGGTAACCCCCTAGTTATGAAAACATTATTGAACAGTCGGGCAATGGAGGGCCAAAAAGGCACCACATCCCATAATAGAATAACAATTGTACAAGCAAAAAAAATGGACTTTTAAGATGCCAAAAGATCACAAATCTACACATAAGGTAAAATAACAATACAAAATTTTATTTCACAACAAGTTAAAAGGTAATAAAAAAATATCACATACCATGCGATTTGTATAGCAGTGCAGCAACTTTTGCTCTACATGTTTCGCCAAGAAGAGCTTCCTCAGGAGTTTTAAGAGTGCTGCATATTGCTGATACTATAGATAAAGAGAACAAACATTTTTAGAAATGTACGGGTATTGCATATCAATATATAAATTACATAACGCATTTTATTTGTTTTCTCTAGTCAGCCAATATTTGGTATATATATTTATTGAATTAAGGGGGCAGGCCTACCAGTTGCTTATTGACAAGACATTTCCTGAATTGGTGGAGTGCCAGAGTCCCAACAAGGACCAGACTTGTAGGATATTGTGTGACCATAGGAGGAAGACAAGACAAATGGCCTAAATAACGCCAAACAGGTGCAAACCGGTTACACAAATGTTGTTGTTATTTGACCTTATGTGCAAAATTGTAATCTTTTTGCACCTTAAAAGTCCAGTTTTTTGCTTGCACAATTGTTCCTCTATTATGGGATGTGGTGCCTTTTTGGTCCTCCATTGCCCGACTGTTCAACAATTCTGTTCACCCACTCAATGATTCTGAAATTGAAGCCTCCCCAAATACACTTAATATTGATGGTACAAATCTCTAACCTTTTCTCATCGTCAGTCTTCAAAGCAAGTGTATTGTATCTGGTCTTGAGGCTGAGATGATGAGAGGGCTTCCCTTGCAGCAGTGCACAACACCCCTGAAGATGGTGACAGGGGATGCTGAGAACAAATAAGCATAGATTGTCAGCTGTATGACAGTCAGATGGATCTGCAGTAGTGATGCCTCTTCAGGTGGAAGCGAGGTACTGGAAGCAGCGGATTCAGGATGATGCACTGGGAAATGCAGACAATTCACAGCAGGCAGGATGAGACAGGAGACATGGTCAAGAATGGAAACCAAGGTCAAAGCACAGTGGTCAAGGAGAGGAGTAGACAGGAGCATGGTCAGAGGTAGGCCAGGGTCATAAAGAGGAGGTAATCGGGAAAATGTCCATGGAACAAGCTGAGGTCAGAGCCAGGAGAGAAACAAGGGGAAGTCCAGAAGCAAGCCAGGTTGTTAATAGGAAATCCAGAAGTAACAAACACAAAGGAACATGGGTATCAGGGAGCTGAAGACCAGCCCACAAAGTTTGTGAGCAACTGTCACCCTTATAAAGGCCAGAGGGTGCCAAGATCTATTGCATGTGGTGTGCATGAGTGCACGAACATTCATGTGCCATGAACGAATATTTTTGCGCTGCAAAAAAATGCGACCTCCTAGGTATTGACAAGCGTGCCAGGCCTTTGAGTCATTCTTCTCCTGCTTATCCTTGACAGCAGTACACTATTTTTTTTAAATTCCACATATAAATTGCTTGCCCTCTACCTTAAAAAAGTGGCCTATCCAATAACTTCAACTTCAAAGTTGTTCTGCAAAGCTTTATAATTTTTTATTTTACAAATAGGTTCTATTTTTTTTACTTTCCAGATGCAATATGCCTGCTTAATCCCTAAGAAATTGTGGCCTGTCCAAAAATGCTTATTGGCTATGGTTCAAAACTGTAAACATCTTTCCTCCATCCCTGCATTTTCCTTCACTCTCTAAATGAAGATGCTCATGTTTAATTTTCCAGATGTAATAAGCCCACTCAGCCTCTTAAAAAGTGCAGCCTGTCCATGCAGGCTAAATATCTGTAGTGCAACGCTATACAATTTTTGTTTTCTCAGTCTCTTAATTCAACGCTCTACAGTCCTAACATCTGAAAGTAAACTTTTTTTAATCTTTAGTTTCCTAAAAAATACATTACTTGTTTATATACAGATGCAATGTGCTTACACTCTCCATTATTTCCAGATGTAATACACCTGCTCCATCTTTCAAAATTACAGCCTGTGCATAGAGGCTTCATATCTGTTGTGTAAAACTGTAACATTTTTGCCCTGCCAGTCTATGATTAAAGTTACTATTTTTTTTCTTTCCAGGTGCACCATGCCTGCTCAGTCACTAAGAAGTAGCAGTCTGTCTAAAAAAGACATAATGACTGTGGTACATACCTGTAAAATGTATTCTTTGTCAGTCTCTGAATCAAGATATATATATGTATATATATATATATATATATATATATATATATATATATATTTCCAGATGTAACATTCCCACTTAATACATTGCCATCCGTCCATAAAGGCTTAAAATCGGTGTTGCTAAACTGTCATATTTTGGATTTCTCAGTCTGTGAATCAAGACACTCATTTTGTATTTCCAGATGTAGAATGACCCATCAATTGCTCTGTAGATAAAGTCTTTCCATACAGGTTTAATATCTGTGGAGCATCCACATTTTCCAACTTCAGTCTTCTAAAAAAAAAAAAAAAAATCCCAGATGCAATGTGCTTGCTCTCTCCTTCAGAAGTTGCTGCCTATGCAGGAAAGGCTTGCTGGAAATCTGTGCAATATTTTGGTCTTTTATTTATAGGAAACATGCAATCTTTTTCCATACATGAAATCTGCCTTCTCTCTCCCCCTGAAACAGCAGACTATCAAAAATACTACAAAATATTGCTGCAAATATGTTCAATTTCTCAGTCTAAAAATAATACTATTTATTTATTAATCTGCTTTCTCCCTCTGACATAGTGCCTTAGCTAAAAATCAGCATATACTTCTCTGCAAATCACTTCTGTATTTCTTGCTTGTGTCTCTGGAAAATTATACTCTAATTTAGTTATATATAACACCAGCCAAGTCTTTCAGTCTTCCATTGTGGACTATTAAATACACATATGTTGTGCAATGTGTCCATGAAATATTTCTGGCTTTTGACAGTGGTATAATAAACTGTTTTTTTTTCACTATAACACAAGCTTCATCTCTTCCTCTAATATAGTGGCAAAAATAAAGATGTTTGTGTAATGTTCAGTGAGTCTATACAATGTTTATGGCTCCTGTCTTTGAGATAACACACTGTAGTTGCTTTTAGACATGTGCAATTCATTCTGTTCCAAATTAGTTTTTTGATGAAATTTGACAATTTGAAAATTTGAAAGAACGAAAATCCAAAAATAAGAACAAAAATTTAAAAAACCTGATAATTCAAAAATCCAAAATAATAACCAACTAAATAATAATTGGAATTGATCATTCTGGTGCCATATGTGGCTAAATAAGACACCTATAATTTAACTGTGCCATGTCCTAAGAATGATTACAAAGAATGGTTGTACACAGACAAGTGGAAAAAGGATCCCAGGCTACTCCAGCCTGAGTAGGTGACAAAATGTGGATCCCAGGGAGTGTGAAATCCCATTCATCCCGGACACCTACCAAAGTTCATGGCGAGCAGCAATTGAACTGCATTTCTGCTGATTCAGTGATACCCCAATAGTGGAAGAAGTGCCAGCCATTTATGGTTATCTACCTACTGTCTGTTTTCTATTTAGGTCCCAGTCTAATCCCATTGGGAAATATACCATTGTTTATTTCAGATCATTTTATTTACACAGTGTTATTATATGGAATTGCAATTGTATGAATGTTGCCTTTTTAATGGGTTATAATAAAGCTTATATTTTTAATAGTTATGTGCCTATAAAGTCCATTTACTATTTGGCCAACCATTCTTTGTAACTAAATAATAATAACTGTTACTAACTATTAAATCAGGTATTCCAAAATAACGAATGCTGCATCTAAACTAATGGAACATAACATAATAATAATAAAATAATAATAATAATAACAATATATTATTATTATTATTATTATTATTATTATTAATAATAATTTTTTAGGTTCCATTCATTTAGATGCTGTATTCTTTATTTCGGATAATTCCTAACTTCGGATAAATTTGTTTTACGTTCACTAACAGCCAAATTTGAAAGGAATTTCCAATACCGATGATTTAATAGTTAGTTATTATTAGTTAATTAGTTAGTTATTATTTTGGATTTTGGATTGGCTGCATCTAAATGATTGGAACGTAACAAATTCAAATTCTTCCAAAGTTACAAATTTACTCAAAATAGCAAATTTTGATTATAATTAATGACCCGAAAAACAAACAAAAAAAACAAATGAACCAAAAGTGAACACATTTTTCGGCAGTGCACATGCCTAGTTGCTGTCTCAGGAACAACAACTAAATATATTGTATTTCCCTGGTATATTCCTGCCCCAGGCCCAGATCACTTCCCTTCCATACTCTCCATCCACTGTGCTATATTTTTGTCTGTTGTCTCTCAAACTTTGTCACTTTTTTCAGCAGATCAACAATCTCATCTCTGGAATGTGTGTTTGTGATTTGGAGAAGATTTGGCGCTCTCTGGGGTAACATTTTGTTAATCTTTGTACACAATACAGAGTTGAGCGGACACCTAGATGTTTGGGTTTGTTGGGTTCGGCCGAAATTCACGAAAATGTTTGAGTTTGGCCCCGAACTTGACCCCGAACCCCATTGAAGTCAATGGTGACCCTATCTTTTGGGCACAAAAATGGCTCTAAAAAAGTCCTGGAAAGGGCTAGAGGGCTGCAAAAGGAAGCAAAATGGGGGTAAGAGTAGGAAAAGTGCCTGCAAACAAATGTGGATAGGGAAATAACTTAAAATCACATAAAAAAATGGAGGAGGAGGTGGACGTGGAGTAAGAGGTTGAGGAGGTGGTGACCGTGTTGGTGTAGGTGGTGGAAGTGGCGGTGGAGGAGGAGGAGGGAGCCAACACGGTTTTTTGTTTAATATAAATATAAGTGCAGCGCTAAACATAAAGTCGATAAATAGCCAGAGGATGATCAGAGAAGGTCCCACATCCGTGCATGAAATGGGTAGAGATTAAAAGTGCCACACCACACCATAGACACACCGCTCTTACCAGAGAACATGTGACCCCCTGATAAGAGCGGTCAAGCACGTTTGATTAACAGATGGATCAGGCAGGGTTGGTAAAGGAAGTCTGCTTCTCCCCTCAATAGGCAATGGGAATTCCAACTGTCACCACAGCACGTCCAAGTATTCACCAATACCACATAGGTGGAGGACAACACGTAGCCTGGCCACCATGACCGAAATCCGAGCAAACTTTCATCCAAGCTGCTCTTTCTCCACAGCACTCGGGACTGAGTGCCTGGCACTGCTGGTTTGCGTGCTGCAGTGACGTCACTCCCAGCAGTGAGCAGGCAGCCAGCGGGTTCGGAATGCCCTCAGCAATGCATCTACCAGCGTGCACTTGTAGTCGCGCATGTTACGATCACGCTCCAGTGAGGGAATTAAGGACGGCATGTTGTCCTTGTAACGGGGATCCAGCAGGCTGGTCACCCAGTAATCAGAGGAAGTTACAATGTGGGCAACTCGGCTGTCGTTGCGCAGGCACTGCAGCATGTAATCGCTGATGTGTGCCAGGCTGCCCATAGGCACAGACAAGCTGTCCTCTGTGGGAGGTGTATCATCTGTGTCCTCCGTATCCCCCCAGCCACGCTCCAGTGATGCCCACGAGCTGCATTGGGTGCCACCCTGCTGTGAACATGGTTTCTCCTCCTCATCATCATCATCCTCACCCTCCTCATCCTTCAGAACTGTGCCCTGGCTTGAAATTTTTTTACCTGGCCTATGCTGGTGCAGGAACCCACCATACGCGACACTTGTGAATGACTGGCCTGATAATCATGCAAATGACCCCTCTTCCTCCTCCTCCTGTGCCACATCCTCTTCCATCATTGCCCAAAGTGTTTTTCAAGGAGACATAGAAGTGGGATAGTAACGCTGAGAACAGCTTCATCGGCACTGGCCATGTTGGTGGAGTACTCGAAACACCGCAATATGGTACACAGGTCTCGCATGGAGGCCCACTTGTTGGTGGTGAAGTGTTGCTGTTCCGCAAAGCGACTGACCCGTGCGTGCTGCAGCTGAAACTCCACTATTGCCTGCTGCTGCTCGCACAGTCTCTCCAGCTTGTGCAAGATGGAGTTCCACCTTGTGGGCACGTCGCATAGGAGGCAGTGAGCGGGAAGGCCGAAGTTCCGCTGCAGCACAGACAGGCGAGCAGCAGCAGGGTGAGAATGCCGAAAGCGCGCACAGAAAACACGCACTTCCTGCAGCAGCTCTGACATATCCGGGTAGTTTTTTAGACATTTCTGCACCACCAAATTCAGCACTTGCACCAGGCAAGGGATGTGCATCAAACCGGCTAGGCCCAGAGCTGCTACAAGATTTCACCCATTATCGCACAACCACTCATTGGTCTGTTGTTCAATGCCCATCCACAGCTCCTGCGCAGTGTGGGGTTTATCCCCCAAACGTATCAGTTTTAAAACAGCCTGCTGCCGTTTCCCCCTGGATGTGCAGAAGTTGGTGGTGAAGGTGTTACGCTGACCAGATGAGGAGGTGGTAGAGGAGGAAGCACAGTAGGAGGAGGAGGCAACAGGAGGCAAATAGAAATGCCCTGCAATCCTCAGTGGCAGAAGGACATGCGCCAAACTGTTATCCGCCTCAGGCTCACCCGCCACTACATTTGCCCAGTGTGCAGTTAGCGAGATATAAAGTCCCTGCCCGTGCTTAGTGGTCCACGTATCAGTGGTTATGTGGACCTTGCCACAGATGGCGTTGCACAGTACACACTTGATCTTGTCCCTGACTTGTTTGAGCAGGGAAGGAATGGCTCACCTGGAAAAGTAGTGGTGGCTGGGAACCACGTACTGTGGGACAGCCACAGCCATCAGGTTTTTATAACTGTCCATGTTCACCAGACGGAATGACAGCATTTCAAAGGCCAGGAATTTTGAAATGCTGGCATTCAGGGCCAGGAATCACGAGTGGGTAGGGGGGTACTTCCTCTTTCTCTCCAGTATTTTGGGAGATGGACAGCTGTAAGCTTCCATGGGACCATGGTGTGGAAATGCTTGGGGACGGTGGCGGACATGGTGGCATTGCTCTCACATCGTCTGTTTGCTGGGTGGCAGGTGACACTGGCACTGTAGAGGTCAAGGAAGAGGCCGAGGCAGCAGTAGAAGAGGAAGCAGGAGCCCGAGACCTTTCTTGGATTTTGAGGTGCTTATTCCCCTGCAGCTCATGCTTTTCATTTAGATGCCTGGTCATGCAGGTTGTGCTCAGGTTTAGAACATTTGTGCCTCGCTTCAGCCTCTGATTCACAGCGTGCAAACCACTTGTGTCTTGTGATCAGCACATTGTCTGAAGAACTGCCAGCCAGTGAATTCCTTTGAGCTGCCTTTGGTGTGCTAGGTCCCTGGGTGTCGTGGGTAGTAGCAGGCTTACTGTCTAGGTGATGGTTGCTCCGCTTTTGCAACCTGCTTCCTCTTTTGCTGTGCTGGTGCCTCTGTGCGACCACCACCTCTTCCTCCAAACTGACCTTCATTCCATGTGGGGGTCTAGGACCTCATCAACCTCCACATCATCTTCCACCCACTCTTCACCACTGCCCTCTTTGTCAGTCTGCACACTGTAGTCGCAGCAGTTTTGTCATCATCAGAGACGTGCTGCGGTGGTGTTTCCATCCTGAAACAGAAGTGGTTGGGCATCGGTGCACTCAATATCTTCCACTTCTGGGGCAGGGCTAAGTGGATGGCCCACGGAATGCAAACCAGCAGAGTCATCAAAAAGCATAAGAGACTGCTGCATGACTTGGGGCTCAGACTGCTTGTTTGATTTACAAGGGGCTGAGGTGAAAGACAGATGGCCATGGGGTTCAGGTGCCAACTCTGAGCTTTCATCAAGGGACCGGATGGGAGACAATGTGAAGGAACTGGAGGCATTGTCAGCCACCCAACCTACTATCGCCTGTACTTGTTCTGGCCTCACCATTTGTTGAGCGGCATTTTGGCCTACCATATAACATTGAAAGTTTTGTTGGCTACTCGCACCTGAGGAAGGTGTTTCACTTGTGCGTGTAGCTGGCACAGATCGACCATGTCCTCTCCTTGCAACAGGAGCTTCACCAACACCACCAACACCAGCAGCACCAGCAGCAGGAACCTCTCCCTATACTAGTATGAGATGATTTTATAACGCTAATCTATCCCTCACACCAGCAGCAGGAACCTCTCCCTATACCAGTATGAGATGATTTTATAACGCTAATCTGTCCCTCACACTAGCAGCAGGAACCTCTCCCTATACAAGTATGAGATGATTTTATAACGCTAATCTATCCCTCACACCAGCAGCAGGAACATCTCCCTATACTAGTATGAGATGATTTTATAACGCTAATCTATCCCTTACATCAGCAGCAGGTACGTCTCCCTATACCAGTAGGAGATGATTTTATAATGCTAATTTGTCCCTCACACCAGCGGCAGCATCCTCTCCCTACCTACACTAGTCTGAGATCATGCGACATCCAGCTTATATCGAGGCTGGGTTACATGATGCACTGGCCAATCACAGCCATGCCATTAGTAGGCATGGCTGTGATGGCTTCTAAGGGCAAACAAGTGAAACGCTTGTTGATTGGCTGCCCTTCAGCTATTCAAAAGGCTTGAAAAAATCCCGAACCCAGACTTTTCTCAAATGTCCGGGTTCATGTTCAGGACATGGACACCCTAAAGTCCGGTACGAACCCAAACTTTATAGTTCGGGTTTGCTCAACTCTACTTTGAACACTTTCCTACAAGACCAATTTTCAGCTTTCAGTGCTGTTGCTCTTTGAATGACAATTGCGTGGTCATGCAACGCTGTACCCAGACAATTTTTTTATCATTTTGTTCCCACAAATAGAGCTTTCTTTTGGTGGTATTTGATCACCCTTGCAGTTTTTATGTTTTGCGCTACAAATAAAAAAAGACCAAAAATTTTGAAAAAAATAAAAATTCTCTTTTTCTGTCACAAAACTTTGTAAATAAGTAAATTTTCTCCATCACTGATGGGCACTGATGAGGCTACATTGATGGGCACAGATGAGGCAGTACTGATTGGCACTGATGAGGCGGCACTGATGAGGTGGCACTGATGATGAGGCACTTATATGCAGCAATGATGAGCACTGTTAGGCGGCACTGATAAGCAGGACTGATGGGCACTGATAGATGGCACTGATATGCAGCACTGACGGGCACTGATATGCAGCACTGATGATAAGCGGTACTGATGGACATTCATAGACTGCACTGATTGGCACTAATAGGTGACACTGGGCACTGATAGGTAGCACTGGGCACTGATAGGTGGGCACTGGTAGGTGGCACTGGTGGGCACTGATATGTGGCACTGGTACACACTGATAGGGGCACTGATACACACTGACAGGGGCACTGGTGGGCAGATGCACTCTTAGGGGCCCATTCCCTGGTGGCCTAGGGTGGCATCTGAAGGTGGCACTGAGTGGCATCCATATTGGGCACTATGCCCCTTACCTGGTCATCTAGCGTGGTCTCCCTGGTGGTCCAGATCGGCTCCCTGGTGGTCCCTGGTCTGCTCCCTGGTGGTCCTGGGTTGGCACATGCCTGGTGGTCCCTGGGCAGGCTCCCTGGTGGTCTAGTGTGGTGATCCTTTAGGGGGCTGTGCTGATAAACCATCAGCACAGACCCCCCCTGTCAGGAGAGCAGCCGATTGGCTCTACACTGATCAGGTCTACAGACCCCAGTACAGGAAAAGCTGATAAATGGCTTTCTTGTGTTACACTGTGACCAGCCGTGATTGGTCACGGCTGATCACATGGTAAAGTGCTTCCATTGGAAGCACTTTACCGAGATCAGTAATGCAGGGGGTCAGACTGACCCTCCACACCACCGATCATCGCGATTTGTGCCTCCTGGCGTGCGCCGGCATGTTATCCTGAGGACATCATATGACGCCCATTCAGGATAACTGAACCACCTCTCGGCTGTCATTCTGCATACGGCGGTCGGGAAGTGGTTAAAGAGAGGGGGAAAGTTTACATTGTATATAGGATCAATTGTGGGTGGGATGTTAATACCTAGATATGGAATAGATTTTCCTTCCCAGGAGAACGGGAAATGACTCTTGAGGTTGTCAATTATGGAGGGGTAATGGAAATATTCATCGCTACCGACTTGGACATGTTGATCTTTAAACCCGATATTTGTCCAAATTCTGATAAGAGCTTGAGAAGGTTGGGAGTCGAGATCAGGGGATCTGTAATGAAAAGGAGGAGGTCATCGCAAAAAGTGCACATTTGTGCATTTTCTGACCGCATCTCACGCCTTGTATGTCCGGATTCTCCCTAATTGCTATAGCCAAAGTTTCTAACGTAATGGCAAATAGCAATGGGGAGAGTGGGCATCCTTGCCGCGTACCACGCCGTATGGGAAAGGGTTCAGAGAAATACCCCTGAAACATAATTTTTGCTAATGGCTGAGAATACAGAGCTCCCAGGACTCCTACAAATTTTCGGCCAAATCCCCAGCTTCTCAATAATGTGAAGAGGTATTGCCAGGATACTGTGTTGAATGCTTTGTGGAGATCAATAGAGATGATGGAGCCCTCTTGTGGATTGTCCCCTCTCCAGCCAGACCTCATAAGGGAAATTAAATCTATGGCCCTTCTGACCTGGTCTGGGCCCTGCCTCCCCGGGATAAAGCCTACTTGATCTTTATCAATGTACCTATTTATGAACAATGCCAGGAGGTTGGCGTAGATTTTGGTAATAATTTTATTGTGGCTGTTTATCCAGGTAGGTCTGTTATTACCTACTTCACAATGATCCTTACCAGGTTTGGGGATCACTGAAAAAAAACACTAGGTTGGAGGCAGGGTCCAGGCCTTGAGCATTTCTAAGGGAGTTCATGTATCTGGCCATGAAGGGCAATAGTATGGGGTCAAATTTTTTTATAATATAGGTTGGAAAACCCATCTGGTCCGGGGTAGGAGCCCTTCTTCAGGTCTTTGATTACTTGCAAAATTTCATTCTCTGTGACTGGCTCCTCCAAGATAGACAAAAAAAGAATATCCTCCAAGAAGGCCTCAAGTTGTTGAGTGGGGTCTGTTAAGTCTTTAGCATACAGTTTGGTGTAGAATTTCTCGAACGTTTCAAACATTTTCTTGGGGTTTTGGGTGAGAGTTCCCTCCCATGATTTTATTCTCGGGATGGCGGACACTTTATATTTAGGGGTTCGTTTAGATGCGAGGCTAGTGCCTATTTGATCTTTGATACAATATAGCTTCCCTAGCGACCATCTGACGTGTTTTTCTGCTGTGGTGGTTAACTGCAGGTTAAGCTCTAGCTTGATTCTTTTGAGGTTAGTAAGGGTTTCCCTCGTGGGGTGTAGTTTGTGAGCTCTACTTAACTACCGGAATTCCCACTCTAGTCTTGTTATTTCTAATAGGCACCCTTTTTTCAATTGTGAGCCTATCTGGATGAACCGTCCCCTTATGACCGCTTTGTGCCCCTACCATGCTGTGTTATTAATTGCGAAATATTCTTTCAGATCATTATCAAGCATGATGACCCTAATGGGGTCACTTAAGAGAGATTCATTGAGTCTCCACACTCGTGGACTCCGCGTAGTGGGAGAGCATAAAATGGAAACTAGGACCATCGAATGGTCGGACCATGCTATGTCTAGGATTGTGGCCTTCACTACCCAGTGGATCTCTGTGGAGGGCAAAAATATATGGTCAATTCTGGAGTAGGTGCCATGTGGGGCCGAAAAGTAGGTAGTCCTTGGATCGAGGATTCAACTCTCTCCAAGTGTCTATCAGACCTAGATAATTTAATATACAAGCCACTTTGGTGCTCTGTCTAGAGTTTTTTTTAGGTCGTGGTCTATTATCTACTGATTTGTCTAACAGGTTGTCAAAAGCAGTATTCGAGTCACCTCCCATAATAACCATCCCCTCTAGGTGTGGGTTTAATTTTCTAACTAATTTCGAGAAGAAAGTTGTTTGGTCCTGCTTGGGGGCATAATATGAGATGAACGTGTAAACATCCCCATTCATTAGTCCCTTCACCAGGATGTATCGTCCCTCTTTATTCTTAACTGTAAGTGAGTAAGTAAAGGGTAAGTTTTTAGAGAAGAGAATGGCTACCCCTCTTTTCTTGCAGTCTGCATTTGCCGTATAAAAGGTTGGGAACTTATTGTGCAGATATGAGGGGTTATAAGTTATTGGAAAATGTGTTTCCTGGACCAGGACCACCCCTATGCCCAGGGAGTGATAATGTAGGAATGCTTTTCTCCTTTTAGCAGGGGAATTGAGGCCTTGTGTGTTGTGGGATGCTACCTTAATTAAGGTTTTAGACTGGTGTGTGTTAGCCATGAACATAAGAGGGGCTTTGTGTAGCTGGATTTAGGGGACATACCGTGCAAGCATGGGGGAGACCCAGGAACGCCACTTGGGAGCTGGTAAAATTCATAAAGTCTGCCCAGAAGGCCTGTCGATCCACTCTGACAACTGGAAAAGGGGAATACAGTTAGAAGTTAGTGAGCGAAAACAAGGGGGAATGAAGGGGTGAGAGGAGAGTAGTAAAGTTAGAGTGAGGAATGAAATAGATTGAAAGTGGGAAAAAAACATCACGTTGTTGAAATGAATAGGAGTTCCTGACTAGAGTTGAGCGAACCCGAACTGTAAAGTTCGGGTCCGTACCGAACTTTTGGGTGTCCGGGACCCAGACCCAAACCCAGACTTTTCAAAAAAAGTCCGGGTTCGGGGTTCTGGTAATTTTACTAAAAGTTCTGAAAATTGCTGTAAGCAAGTCCTGGAAAGTCCTAGAGGTCTGCAAAAGGAAGGAAAATGGGGGTAAGGGTCGGACAAGTGCCCTACAAAGAAATGGGGACAGGGAAATAACTTTTTTTAAACAAAAGAAGCCATATCCCTGTTCTAAAATCATCTGAAAACTGTGTGTGAAACTTAAACAATAACCAGGAGAAGCCATATCCCTGTTCTAAAATCATCTGAAAACTGTGTGTGAAAAGTATTAATTAACGGGAGAAGTCATATCACTGTTCTAAAATCATCTGAAAACTGTGTGTGAAACTTAAACAATAACCGGGAGAAGCCATATCCCTGTTCTAAAATCATCTGAAAACTGTGTGTGAAACTTAAACAATAACCAGAAGAAGCCATATCCCTGTTCTAAAATCATCTGAAAACTGTGTGTGAAACTTAAACAATAACCAGGAGAAGCCATATCCCTGTTCTAAAATCATCTGAAAACTGTGTGTGAAACTTAAACAATAACCGGGAGAAGCCATATCCCTGTTCTAAAATCATCTGAAAACTGTGTGTGAAACTTAAACAAAAACCGGGAGAAGCCATGCCCCTGTTCTAAAATCATCTGAAAACTGTGTGTGAAACTTAAACAATAGCCGGGAGAAGACATATCCCTGTTCTAAAATCATCTGAAAACTGTGTGTGAAACTTAAACAATAACCGGGAGAAGCCATATCCCTGTTCTAAAATCATCTTCAAACTGTGTGTGAAAAGTATTATTTAACGGGAGAAGTCATATCACTGTTTTAAAATCATCTGAAAACTGTGTGTGAAACGTAAACGATAACTGGGAGAAGCCATATCACTGTTCTAAAATCATCTGAAAACTGTGTGTGAAACTTAAACAATAGCCAGGAGAAGCCATATCCCTGTTCTAAAATCATCTGAAAACTGTGTGTGAAACTTAAACAATAACCGGGAGAAGCCTTATCCCTGTTCTAAAATCATCTGAAAACTGTGTGTGAAAAGTATTAACGGGAGAAGTCATATCACTGTTCTAAAATCATCTGAAAACTGTGAGTGAAACTTAAACAATAACCGGGAGAAGCCATATCCCTGTTCTAAAATCATCTGAAAACTGTGTGTGAAACGTAAACAATAGCCAGGAGAAGCCATATCCCTGTTCTAAAATCATCTGAAAACTGTGTGTGAAACTTAAACAATAGCAGGTAAAAGCCATATCCCTGTTCTAAAAACAGGAATATGGCTTCTACCTGCTATTGTTTAAGTTTCACACACAGTTTTCAGATGATTTTAGAACAGGGATGTGGCTTCTACCTGCTAGTGTTTAAGTTTCACACACAGTTTTCAGATGATTTTAGAACAGGGATATGGCTTCTACCTGCTATTGTTTAAGTTTCACACACAGTTTTCAGGTGATTGTAGAACAGTGATATGGGTTCTCCCGGCTAATTTATACTTTTTTCACACAGTTTGAAGATGATTTTAGAACAGTGATATGGCTTCTCCCGTTAATTAATACTTTCCACACACAGTTTTCTGATTATTTTAGAACAGGGATATGGCTTCTCCCGGCTATTGTTTAAGTTTCACACACAGTTTTCAGATGATTTTAGAACAGGGATATGGTTTCTACCTGCTATTGTTTAAGATTCACACAGTTTTCAGATGATTTTAGAACAGTGATATGGCTTCTCCCGTTAATTAATACTTTTCACACACAGTTTGAAGATGGTCCACATCCACCTCCATTGTTGATTTTTTTATGTGATTTTTTTTTTAATGCTTTTAAGTTATTTCCCTGTCCCCATTTCTTTGTAGGGCACTTGTCCGACCCTTACCCCCATTTTCCTTCATTTTGCAGACCTCTAGGACTTTCCAGGACTTTTTTACAGCCATTTTAGTGCCTAAAAGTTTGTGTCCCCATTGATTTCAATGGGGTTCGGGGTCCGGGTCAAAGTTCGTGTCAAGTCCGGACCCGAACCCGGACTCTGTCCCGAGGTATGGCCGAACCAGCAGAACCCGAACTTCTAGAGGTTCAATCAACTCTATTCCTGAC
The DNA here is from genome assembly GCA_018402905.1 of Glandirana rugosa. Lineage (NCBI taxonomy): Eukaryota > Metazoa > Chordata > Amphibia > Anura > Ranidae > Glandirana > Glandirana rugosa. Next base: position 41,198 of record BLSH010044261.1, read on the forward strand.
CTGTTAAGGGCCAGGAAGTCCTGGGAGCAAAGTCGGTTCAGTTCAACCCCGCACTTTTCCCCTTTACCGGGGAGGCAAGTAGTATAGTAACCCAAACTTGGGTTGTAGGCCTGCCAAGCATCGAGAATACATTCTCCGGTACTCAGTGGGGGAGGAGCATGTAGTACCGCTCTGGCCCTAGGGCCCCGCAGACAAGCCTAAATTAACTTTGACCTTGATATGTAAATAAGTAAAAAAGTAAAAAAATAATAATCAACAGTTTAGGGGGGTATCCCCAGAGGCAGATTTGGTAGCAAAACATCAGACTATAGCAAAAGTAAGCTACATGTAAGGTTCAGACGGCATGTGGGAAACCGCTTTTAGCAATCAGGATTCAGGAACTTGATAACCCAAAAAACGTTGTCCCGATCTGTTCTGTACAGTCATTGAGGGAAAGGGGGCAGGTGAGCTGCCAACTCCAGTCAAAAGAGCATCTTCAGGAAAACAACTCCCCTGGAAAAGGCTGCTGGGCCTTAGTGTGGGTGGCCAGGGGGGAGTCTCCATGAAGAGTGAAGGGGGTGCATGAAAAATAGCTTATTAAAATGACAACTTTATGACAAAAAAAATTGTATTTAATTTCTTAATTTTCCATATAATTGTGACTGATAACTACAACTCCAAAAAGGGCTAATTTGGGGGATGGTTGTACTGTACTGGTGTTTTCAAGCCTCAAGAAATGAACACAGGATAAATCAATTTCAAATATATATACCATGATTTGTAAACATAACTTTTCCAAAAATGAAACAATATGCATTGATTTGGGTTATGTTTTTTCCAAAGAAAAGTAGCAGAATGCATCTGGGTCTAAATGTATAAACAATGATTATTTGTTTGCAAATATTTATAACAGAAACTAAGAACATCTTTTATTTTTATTTTTTAATTTATAAGACAAAAAAATAAAAGCCCAGTGGTGATTAAATACAACCAAAATAAAGTACTATCTGTCTCAAAAAAATGATAAAAATTTCATTTGGGTACAGTTCCGCATTACTGAGTAATTGTCATTCAAAGTGTGAAACTCGCTGAAAGATTAAAATTGGCCTGGGCAGGAAGCGGGTAAAAATGTCCTCTATTGAAATGGCTAGAACAACAAATGATTATAAAAATACATTTTTTATAAGACAAATAACATACAAAATAATAATATAACTTTTAGATAAAAAAGGAACTTTTTATTAAAGCAGCTGATAATAGGGTGTGAAATAATTCTAATGCATTTGCATTTTTTTTCAATCATGAAAAATGTTGGTATTTTAAAGATTCCACTTTATTCCAATGTTTGTCACAAGAAGAACATATTTAACCACTTCACCTCTCACACTTGTTCATCCCCTATGGACAGAGCAATGTATACATTTCTGCTATGGGCCTGATTATTCAGTGATATTTTTAATATTAATTAAGATAACAAGGTAATACATATATTGTTGTTTTATCTGGTTCCCACCTGGCCTATGGGTGAATGACACCGTGGCTGGCCTCTTGACGATCAGGGTGGACTTCATATAACTTCCTTCCCGGTTGTGCCTTGCACATGGCCAGGGGGCCGCATGGCGGCGCAATCTGTCACCAGCTGCGCCCACCGGACACAGCCGATAACTTATCACTGTATTGGCCAGCTGCCGGTACCTTGTAACTGCTGTAACCAATCACAGCAGGTCACATGAAAGTTGCAATTAAAGTTGGGCTAATGGTTTGGGCCGAGCAAAAGTTTGGCCCGAACATTGCCTGTTCACCGGTTCGGCTGCACAGTGTATTCTAAACCCTGATTTAGCAAAGTTTTTCCCAATCAAGTTCCTCCCCAAAATCCATAGCAAACCCTTATCCAAGCACACAGCCTGGCAGGCCAGGAAAGGGGGGGGGGGTGGTGAGTGAGTGCCCCCAGGCCATACCAGGCCACATGCCTTCAACATGGGAGGGTGGGTGCTTTGGGGCATGGGGGCTCTGCCGCACCCTGTCCCTATGTTGATGAGGACAAGGGCCTCATCTCCACAACTCTGGGCTGTGATTGTGGGGATCTGCAGGCAGGGGGCTAAGAGGAATCTGAAAGCTCCCTTTAACGAGGGGCCCCCAGATCCCACCCCCCATATGAATCAGTATGGGGTACATTGTACCCCTACCTATTCACCAAAAAAGTGTGAAAAAAGTAATAAAAACACAGAGATAGCTTTTGACAATTCATTTTTTGAATGAACCACAAAAAAGGCTCCTCCACCTGACATTTCTTAAATAGAATGTGATGTCACTGGCCGGTGCATGCTGGGGATCAGGTGATCCTCTGATGTCATTGGGTGATTCCGCCCCTTATCTATTTAAGAAATGTCAGGCGGAGGAGCTGGCATTCGGCCGCTTGCCTCCATTGAGGGGGGGCAGGTGACGCAGGAATCGGTCTTGCACTGGGAGGATTACATGAGTATATCTCGGCTGTCTAATCCCCTAGACAAAAACTAGCAGATAATCCATGCAGTGCCAGCACAGAGCCACTAAATGGGGAAAACATTGCCTGGAGTTCAGCTTTAATTTAAAGAACGGACCCAATAGATTCAGGGATAAAATGCAGCAGAGAATTGTGAAGGAGTCTCCTCCATGTTCCTTATTATATCACTGAAAATATTCGGTCCAGAATTCCTCTTTTGGTAAAAGAAATACAAATATTTACAACCCAACCCGACAATTTATATTTCCAGACTGGCCAAGGGAATGTCAGGTGAATGTGAAGGGAAGGTAATGGTCACCTTTTTCACACATAGGGTGTAAGTTACAATAAAGACCTTTTCTATTGAAGAAGAGATGTTACCACATGCCGGGAAATCCAAACCTCTCTGGGAGAATGTTGGGTGGATCTCCATGATTTCTGATTAATTGATATGGTGATAGTTGCTCAAAGGATGTTAGGCCAATGTCAAATATATTGGCTATCAGATTGATTACAGACCCAGTTTTTGTAACTTTTTATTTCAATAATCACTGGTCAAATGTGAAAAAATATATTTATTTTAATTTATTTAGCTTCTTTTGACTTCTAAACAAACACCTTTGCAAGACAATATCACCAAATGAAAGCATTCACCCCAATAACTAAATAAATAAATTCCTCACTTCCGTGTCATAACTAATAAAAGTGATTGATGAATGGATAGGCCCATAGCTGAAATGTGAAAATGGATCTGGAGCCTAACTGGTTAATAATAATGATATCAGTTTGATCAGAAATGTCATATTCTGTAATCTTTTTCATGTAAAATCACACAGGGATGTCACCTGTATAATCCGATCCCTCCCTCCATCCTCACCTGGATCATTCTATCAGTATACAGTAATTGTTGTATCCATACACAGAGGATGGGGTCACCTGGATCATTCTATCAGTACACAGTAATTGTTGTATCCATACACAGAGGACGGGGTCACCTGGATCATTCTA
>BLSH010044326.1:0-17979 GCA_018402905.1 Glandirana rugosa
GTGCCCCCATCATTGGGAGGAATAGTGCCCCATCATTGGTATCAGTGGGAGGAATAGTGTCCCATCATTGGCATCATTGGGAGGAATAGTGCCCCATCATTGGTATCAGTGTGAGGAATAGTGTCCCATCATTGGTGTCAGTGTGAGGAATAGTGTCCCATCATTGGTGTCAGTGGGAGGAATAGTGTCCCATCATTGGTGTCAGTGGGAGGAATAGTGCCCCATCATTGGTATCAGTGGGAGGAATAGTGCCCCATCATTGGTATCAGTGGGATGAATAGTGCCCCATTATTGGTGTCAGTGGGAGGAATAGTGCCCCATCATTGGTGTCAGTGGGAGGAATAGTGCCCCATCATTGGTGTCAGTGGGAGGAATAGTGCCCAGTCGCTAGCTATAACCACTGTGCTCTCCCAACAGGGACGGCTCCCTGCACCCCCCTACTGGGAGAACACAATGGCTTCACGGAAGGCATTCCCTCCCAACACTGGCTGTGGTTGCAGGAAAAAAAAAATCACACGATCTACGGCCGGCCTTACTATCAACTTCTCTTATTTGCTCAATTTTCTTTGGTTAAATATACTTAAAATTTTCTAGATGTTGTCATGTTAAAAAAAAAGTAAATGTATTTTATTGGGATTTTATGTGATAGAGCAACACAAAGTGGCTCATAATTGTGAAGTGGAAGGAAAATGATAAATGGTTTTCCACATTTTTTTTACAAATGTGAAAAGTGTGGGGGGCATTTGTATGGCGCCCCCCTGAGTCAATACTTTGTAGAACCGCCTTTCTCTGCAATTACAGCTGCAAGTCTTTTTGGGGAAGTCTCTACCAGCTTTGCCCATCTAGAGAGGACATTTTTGCCCATTCTTCTTTGCAGAATACCCCAAGTCTGTCAGATTGGATGGAGAGCGTCTGGGATCAGCAATTTTCAAGTCTTGCCACAGATTCTCAATTGGATTTAGGTCTGGACTGTGACTGGGCCATTCTAACACATAAATATGCTTTGATCTAAACCATTCCATTGTAGCTCTGGCTGGATGTTTAGGGTCGTTGTCCTGCTGGAAGGTGAACCTCCGCCCCAGTCTCAAGTCTTTTGCAGACTCTAACAGGTTTACTTCTAAGATTGCCCTGTATTTGGCTCCATCCATCTTCCCATCAACTCTGACCACCTTCCCTGTCCCTGCTGAAGAAAAGCATCCCCACCACATGATGCTGCCACCACCATGTTTCACGGTAGGGATGGTGCGTTCAGGGTGATGTGCGGTGTTAGTTTTCCACCACACATAGCGTTTTGCTTTTAGGCCAAAATGTTCAATTTTGGTCTCATCTGACCAGAGCACCTTCTTCCACATGTTTGCGGTGCCCCCACATGGCTTCTCACAAACTGCAAATGGGACTTCTTATGGCTTTCTTTCACCAATGGCTTTCTTCTTGCCACTCTTCTATAAAGGGCAGATTTGTGGAGAGCACGACTAATAGTTGTCCTGTGGACAGATTCTCCCACCTGAGCTGTGGATCTCTGCAGCTCCTCCAGAGTTACCATGGGCCTCTTGGCTGCTTCTCTGATGAATGCTTTCCTTGCCCGGCCGGTCAGTTTAGGTGGACGGCCATGTCTTGGTAGGTTTGCAGTTGTGCCAAACTCTTTCCATTTTCAGGTGATGTATTGAACAAAGCTCTGTGAGATGTTCAAAGCTTGGGATATTTTTTTTATAACCCAACCCTGCTTTAAACTTCTCCACAGCTTTATCCCTGACCTGTCTGGTGTGTTCCTTGGCCTTCATGATGCTGTTTGTTCACTAAGGTTCTCTAACAAACCTCTGAGGGCTTCACAGAACAGCTGTATTTATACTGAGATTAAATTACACATAGGTGGACTCTATTTACTAATTAGGTGACTTCTGAAGGCAATTGGCTCCATCATATTTTAGTTAGAGGTATCAGAGTAAAGGGGGCTGAATACAAATGCACGCCACACTTTTCAGATATTTGTAAAAAAAAAAAAAATGGAAAACCATTTCTCATTTTCCTTCCACTTCACAATTATGTGTCACTTTGTGTTGGTCTATCACATAAAATCCCAATAAAATACATTTACATTTTTGATTGTAACATTACAAAATGTGGAACGTTTCAAGGGGTATGAATACTTTTTCACGGCACTGTACCACTAAAAGCATGTTGTTATTTCTGTTTACAGAAATAGTTCACAATTACTTTTTGATCCTGCCAGAAATCTTGTGAATTGGTAACTTCCTGTGCTCTTTGCCTCTGCTGACTGATACATTAACATTTTTCTTGGCTATTGAGTCCTGCAGTCCTGTCCTGTTGCTGTTGTCCTGATACAGTAGGGTGAGTGAGCGTTGTCACCCTATGACAGGAGATGTGTTACTAGCCAGATCACCTGGTGAAAATAAAAGAGAAAAGCCTGAAAACAAGGAAAACTAATGCAGCCACCCTATCTAAAGAGTGGTTAGATACTGTTTAACCACCTCAGACCTGTGCTATAGCTGAAAGACAGCCACATCGCAGCCCTCTCGTTCCAGGAGGGCGTCCATTGACGTCCTCTAAGAAACACGCCCCTGGGGCACACAATTGGCGTGTTGTATAAACGCTGTGACCTCTGGACACAGCTGATCACAGATCGCGGCAAAGGGCCAATCACAGCAGCCCTTTACCATGTGATCAGCTGTGTCCAATCACATCTGATCACATGTAAACAATCTTGCAATCTTGTTATCGGCATTCCTTTTCCACTGCATGAAGGTAGGAGAGCCGGTAACCGTCAAGTGTGACAGGAGACATTTACACAATCAGGGCGCTGATCATCAGTGCAGCTCTATCTGTGCCACCTATCAATGCACATCAGTGCTGCTTATCAGTGCTCAACAGTGCTGCCTATCAGTGCCCATCAGTGCCACCTATGAGTGCCCCCTCATCATTGCCCATCAGTGCCGCCTATCAGTGCCCATCAGTGCCCCCTATCAGTGTCCATTACTGCCCCCATCAGTGCAGCCTCATCAGTGCTCAACAGTGCTCATCAGTGCTGCCTATTAGTGCCCATTAATGCCGCCTTATCATTGACCATCAGTGCTGCCTCATCAGTGCTGCCTCATCAGTGCCCCCTATCAGTGCCCCTTTCAGTGTCCACTACTGCCCCCATCAGTGCAGCCTCATCCGTACCCATCAGTGAAGAAGAAAAATTACTTATTTGCAAAATTTTATAACAGAGATTAAGAGAAATGTTTTGTTTTTCTTTTTTCAAATTGTTTGGTATTTTTTCATTTGTTTAGCAAAAAAAAAAAAAAAAAACAGTGGTAATTAAATACCACAAAAGGAAAGCTCTATTTGTTTGAAAAAAATGATAAGAATTTAGTTTGTGTGTAGTGTTGCATTACCGCGCAATTGTCATTCAAAATGCAACAGCGCTGAAAGCTGAAAATAGGCCTGGGCAAGAAGGGGTGAAAGTGGCCGGTATTTAAGTGGTTAAATATACAATTAAAAATGTTTTGTTCTGTCTGTTTGATATGAGCAAAAAAAAATGTTTTAATCCTGCCAGAAATCTTGTGAGCAGATAATATCCTGTGCTTTCTGCTTGCTCTGCACTCTTATCGGCTGAATGTGTAGACTACAGAACACCCCCAACCAGTGGTGGCTCTTGCATAGAGGGCGCATGGGCACCCCCCCTATCTAAATATCAGGGCGCTGGCTATAGATTTCAATGGGGGGGGGTGTCCTAGCGCCTGATTAGAGCCAGAGGCTCTAATAGACTTCAAAATAGGGTGGGCTCCGGGTGCAAAGCACTGCGCCCCGATCCCACCCAGTTGTGTGACGATGGCAAATTCATTTTTGTTATTTTCGCACTAAAGTTTCTCCCCACCAATCAGGAGGCAGGCCGTGGGACCTGTTTCCCGATTGGCCAAAGCTTCAGGCAATCTTATTGGATGCCCAGCACTTAGGAGAAACAGGGGGGAGACACACAGCGGAAGAGTCTGCGGGAGGAGCGGACACCAGAGCTGCTGCCCGCACCCTGTGAGAGGAGAGGACACCACAGCCCGCCAGCCTTGGGTAGGTGCTTGACCGCCGGCAGCCAGGCGGGGGGGGTTTTCAGCGTTGCGCCGCCGGCCTCCCGAAAGGGGGGGTGTTGGTATAAGGGCTGCCCAGGGGGGTGGGTGCTGACAGCGCCGTGCTGCCAGCCACCCGGAGGGGAGGGGTGCTTGTTTGCCGCCCCCCCCAAAAAAATACCCACCAACCACCACTGCCCCCAACTATGTTATGGAAATTAGAAGAAGAGGAAGTTCCCTAATGTAACAACGCCGTTCCTCCGTAAATACAGTAAGGTGAGAGAACGTTGCCGCCATAGGACAGGAAGCGTGTAAAATAAGGATTAAAATTAAAAGAAAAATGTTATATTAATTAAACAATGACTTACCCAATACCCAGGGCCTTAGTATTGGGGGATGACGGCCCGGTCCGATCTTGCAGGGATTGGCGCACTTTCCTTTATTTCTATGGAAAATGAAGATGCCATTTAGCAAACAAATGTGATCTGTGGGAAGGTCATACATTAGTAAAGAGGTAGAGCCGGGCTGCCCACACGATGGATGACATCAGTGTAAGTGGTGTGGGGAGAAGCAAGCAATCGCTCAACCTTTCTAACCGCCCGCGGCTGACTATGAAGGATTCATATCGATCGATAAGTCCATCAATGAGAAACAAAAACAGCAACTTACATATGGAAAAGGGGAACTGCAGGCCTTTGTTAACCACTTCCCATCCAGCCCCATAGGCTCTAGATTACAACGATACCTGCATTTGGCCTGGTATCGGCCTCTTGCAGCCTTTGTACAGCAGAGTTCAGACTGGGAGACGTGACTGCAGTTCAAGCAGCCAATCAGTTTAGTTTAGCTGGGACAAGGGATGGGCAGGAGGGGAAGCTGCCCCGGGCACAGGCCTGGGGGGGCAGTGCTCCCTCAATGCATGCTGCAGATTAGTGGCTGGCAACCAGCTTAATTTCTGCTCTGGCGGCTACCGCTATCACATCAAGCTCCAACGTACCCACTTTCCACCCCATCCACCCACAGCTGGCACAAAAAGAAAAAAAACACGCTGTGCATACACAACTACCTTCTGGCTGCTAAAAAGCAAGCAATTGGCCCAAGTGCATGCTCCATGCCAAGCATGGGCAGCCAGAGCAAGGGGGCAGAGAATGGGAGTACACCCATTCAACAATATGCATTAGCAGCAGGGGAGGGGGTGCAGTTCCACATCCTTGCCCTGGGCACTGGATGAACCTTTCCCAGTACTGGAACATGCTGATAGGAGGAGAGATCAGAGGGACACAGAAATTAACTCATCAGGCTGCTGCCTCTCCATTAACCAAAGGGTCACAGGCTGGGAGGAGGGACAAGACCTGAAAGCAGCAGATAAAAAAATAGATATGCCACCTTGCCAGCCAGGACTGTACTGAATGGCAGAACTGGGATAATCTCAGGACTGGGTGGACACAAATTCAATTCTTTTGCAGATACGACAGCTCCCATTTATGTATTTTATCTGCGTGTTTTAAATGTTGAAAAGTTCATTTAAACCATTTGCCGACCAGCAACATACCAGTGCATCACTGGACTTCAAGTGTTTATACAAGGATGATGCCTGCAGCTTCATGGATAGTGACCAGGGTTGCCAACCGCCAGTAAATTTACTGGCAGTTTGTAAAGTGATTTGTAAAATCGCTTTTTAAGTGTAAACCAGGAAAATTACTTGATATGGGTATTGTCAGTGTTTCCATGTTGTGTTTAACCACTTCAGCCCCGGAAGGATTTCCCACTTTAGGACCAGAGCACTTTTTGCGATTCGGCACTGCGTCGCTTTAACTGACAATTGCGCGGTCGTGCGACGTTGTACCCAAACTAAATTTGTGTCCTTTTTTTCCCACAAATAGAGCTTTCTTTTGGTGGTATTTCATCATCGCTGCATCATTTCTGATCGCCGCTATAAACAAAAGAAGAACGTCAATTTTGCAAAAAAACCCAAATTTCTTACTTTTTGCTAAAATACAAATACAAAAAAAATACAAAAAAACATTTTTTTTCATCGGTTTTGGGCGATTTATATTCTTCCTCATATTTGTGATAAAAGAAATCGCAATCGGCGTTTATTGATTGGTTTGTGCAAAAGTGGCCGCGTTTACGGATGATGAGAATTCATTTCTGGGGTTTTTATTTATTTTATTTTTTTTACTAGTAATGGCGGCGATCTGCGATTTTTAGCGGTACTGCGATATTGGGGCGGACATGTCGGACCATTTTGACACTTTTTTGGGACCATTGGCATTTATACAGCGATCAGTGCTATAAAAATGCACTGATTACTGTGTAAATGCCATTGGCAGGGAAGGGGTTAACCTGCAGGGGGCGCTCTAAGGGTTAACAGTGTTCCCTGGGCGTGTTCTTACTGTAGGGGGACTGCCCTGGCTGGGGAAGTGAAGTGATCACAGCCCTTCCCCCTCTCACAGAACGGAGGTCCGTGTTTACTTACACGGACCTCCATTCTTTCAGTGCGGGGGGGGGGGGCATCGCGGGTACCGATCGAGTCCGCCGCACCCGCTCCCTGGCCTCCCCCAACACAGTGAGCGCGCGGGCGCTCCTCCGGCGGCGTGCGCGCACTCACAGTGCACGATCTCGCAGCCGCCGCCGTGTGACGGCGGTTTGCGATATCGAGCCACTTTGTCGGCAAGTGGTTAAATATCAATCTTCTTCGATTTTAATAGGAGTTCTGTTTTTTTTTCCAGGTTGCCAGTAAAAAATGTGCTCCGCCAGTAAATTTTCCATGTTTTGCAAGTAAAAAATGCTGCGGGAGGTTGGCAACACTGATAGCGGCATGTTTGGTATCTATTTGCTCATCATCTTCTATATTTTACAAAAAAAATGGGTTATGTATTGTTTTTTTATTTGCATTAAAATTCAAAAAACTGTATTTCTTCCAAATAAAATATTTGAAAAACCGCTGTGCAAATACTGTGTGACATAAAAAATGCTGCTGGGATCAGTGTCCCTAACTGACCTCCTTCCTCTATTGTTCCTTCAGATAAAAGGCGAGGAAAAACAGATGCTCGTACAATTTAAATAGTGACAGAGCAAACCGCTACAAAGTTTCCATCAACCGTCAGAGATCCTTTGTGGGGCGCCAAGTAAATTGCTTCTGTAAGATCGCAGGGAAATGAAATCGCAGTGGCACTGCGACCCTCTCTAAGCCCAGACAACGACTCAGTAAATACTCCTTGTGTAAAGAGCTGACATCTTTCTTTATATTAAAGTGAACCCTGTGCACAGAGCGAGCACACCGAAGTATTTACAGATTCTGAAAGAGCAGTAAGAGATCCTTGTCATCGTTCATACATAGTACAGTGATCTGGGCTTTTCTGCCCTGGATCAACACAAGTCATTGCTAGGGCACATAGCAAACAATTGCCTTCTATGTGCCTTGTTCACAGCAGGGGGTGCAATGAGTTGTGCTTAAATGCATTTTACTGCAGGGCACCAGAAGGTGCCACATGTCACCACAGAGCAGCGCACCGGGGTGGATTTACTAAAACTGGAGAGCAGTGGCGGCTGGTGAAGTTTTAGGATGGGGGGGCGCCAGGCCCCGCCCTTTCTTTTTGACCCATCCTTCTTCTCATAAGCCCCACCCCTTATACAATCCACCCACTCTGTCCCCTGTATTCTAAGTATTGTGTCAGGAGTATACAGCTTGGCATCACAGGACACAGTATACAGCTCAGCATCACAGGACACAGTATACAGCTCAGCATCACAGGACACAGTATACAGCTCAGCATCACAGGACACAGTATACAGCTCAGTATCACAGGACACAGTATACAGCTCAGTATCACAGGACACAGTACACAGCTCAGTATCACAGGACAGAGTATACAGCCCAGCATCACAGGTCAGAGTATACAGCTCAGTATCACAGGACACAGTATACAGCTCAGTATCACAGGACACAGTATACAGCCCAGCATCACAGGTCAGAGTATACAGCTCAGCATCACAGGACACACTATACAGCTCAGCATCACAGGACACAGTATACAGCTCAGCATCACAGGGCACAGTATACAGCTCAGTATTACAGGACACAGTATACAGCTCAGCATCACAGGACAGAGTATACAGCTCAGCATCACAGGACAAAGTATACAGCTCAGCATCACAAGACAAAATATACAGCCTTAGCATCACATAACACAGTATAAAGCTCAACATCACAGGACACAGTATACAGCTCAGAATCACAGGACACTGTATACAGCTCAGCATCACAGCACACAGTATACAACTCAGCATCACAGGACTTAGTATACAGCTCAGCATCACAGGACACAGTACACAGCTCAGTATCACAGGACACAGTATACAGCTCAGCATCACAGGACACCGTATACAGCTCAGTATCACAGGACACAGTATACAGCCCCAGCATCACAAGACACAGTATACAGCTCAGCATCACAGGACACGGTATACAGTTCAGTATCACAAGACACAGTATACAGCTCAGTATCACAGGACACAGTATACAGCCCCAGCATCACAAGACACAGTATACAGCTCAGCATCACAGGGCACAGTATACAGCTCAGTATCACAGGACACAGTATACAGCTCAGTATCACAGGACACAGTATACAGCCCCAGCATCACAAGACACAATATACAGCTCAGCATCACAGGACACAGTATACAGCTCAGTATCACAGGACACAGTATACAGCCCCAGCATCACAAGACACAGTATACAGCTCAGCATCACAGGGCACAGTATACAGCTCAGTATCACAGGACACAGTATACAGCCCCAGCATCACAAGACACAGTATACAGCTTAGTATCACAGAACACAGTATACAGCCCCAGCATCACAGGGCACAGTATACAGCTCAGCATCACAGGACACAGTATACAGCTCAGTATCACAGGACACAGTATACAGCCCCAGCATCACAAGACACAATATACAGCTCAGCATCACAGGACACAGCTCAGTATCACAGGACACAGTATACAGCTCGGCATCACAGGGCACAGTATACAGCTCAGCATCGCAGGACACAGTATACAGCTCAGCATCTCAGGACACAGTATACAGCTCAGTATCACAGGACACAGTATACAGCCCCAGCATCACAGGACACAGTATACAGCTCAGCATTACAGGACACCGTATACAGCTCAGTATCACAGGACACAGTATACAGCTCAGTATCACAGGACACAGTATACAGCTCAGTATCACAGGACACAGTATACAGCTCAGGATTACAGGACACTGTATACAGCTCAGTATCACAGGACACAGTATACAGATCAGCATCACAGGACACAGTATACAGCTCAGTATCACAGGGCACAGTATACAGCTCAGCATCACAAGACACAGTATACAGCTCAGCATCACAGGACACAGTATACAGCTCAGCTTCACAGGACACAGAATACAGCCCCAGCATCACAGGATACAGTTTACAGATTGGAATCACAGGTAGGGGTATATTGCAGCCAGTACACAGTATACAGCTCAGCATCACAGGCGGGGGTGAACCTTCCTCCCTCAGCCAGAACACTGAAGATGGGTCATGGATGGGTCTTCCAGCATGACAATGACTCAAAACACACCGCCAAAGCAACGAAGGAGTGGCTCAAGAAGAAGCACATAAAGGTCATGGAGTGGCCTAGCCTAGCCTTTCTTATAGAAAATGTATGGAGAGAGCTGAAACTTCGTGGTGCCAAGAGACAGCCAAGAAAACTTAAGGATTTACAGAAGATCTGTAAAGAAGAGTGGACCAAAATTCCTCCTGAGGTGTGCAAATCTGATAACCAACTACAAGAAACATCTTACCTCTGTGCTTGCCAACAAGGGTTTCTCCACCAAGTACTAAGTCAAGTCTTGCTTGGGGATCAAATACTTATTTTACTCACTGAACTGCAACTTAATTTATAACATTTGTATCATGTGTTTTTTTCTGGATTTTTGGTTGATATTCTGTCGCTATCATTTAAAATACACCTATGATAAAAAATCAAAGACCCTTCATTTCTTTGTAAGGCAAACTTACAAAATCTGCAGGGGATCAAATAAATATTTTCCCCACTGTATAAGCATTGTGGAGAGATTCATCTTCAAAGTTTACAACAGAGGCACTGAAACATTATCGTTGTTCCTCCTTACTTGTTACTTTTGTCTTCTTATTAGATTGTAAGCTCCTTGAGGGTAGGGACTGATGTGAATGTACAATGTATATGTAAAGCGCTGCGTAAATTGACGGCGCTATATAAGTACCTGAAATAAATAATAAAAAAAAAAGATTACAGTATATACTGAACATTATTACACCAGGTTCTTGTCATCATGCCAGCCCTCTAATGTAAACTTACAGCAAGTTCTTCTAAGTTGTTACAAAACTAAAACTTTGTGATGTTTGAGAATTAAAGTAGAACTATAGGGAGGGTTATAACCCCTGGAAGGGTTATAACCCCTGTTGGTTTATTTTTGCCATTTGTGTCCATTGAGAAGATTTTCCTTCACTTCCTGTCCCATAGCCAAACAGGAAGTGAGAAGAAATCCCTGCAAATGAAGGGAACCCCTTGGGGATCCCCAGGTCACCAGAACTAGCGTCCCCATTGGTAGATTTCCCTTCTACTTTTCTGGGGACAACCCGAAACTTGGGAATTTCTTTTACTTTAATTTTCAATGATAATGGTAAACAGGACCAATAGAGAGGGGGAATTTCCCCAACGGGGGCACAGACAGCAATAAAAACTGACAGGGGTTCTAATCCCTCTCCACTCTGTCCAAAACTAAAAAAAAAAAAAGTTTTGTCTTTAGTTATACTTTATAACTTCACATTACACTCAGCGAGAGAGATCACTGTTCTTTACTACTTTGTAAAGTTGGCCTCCAGCCATTCTCTCTACAGTTCTACCGGCTCTTCTTCTGTACTGAAAGTGCTTACTCGGACTTCACTGCACACTGTGAGCTTCTCACAATGTGCATTAGAAATTGCACGTCAGATAGAGTGAGCTTCATTTCCTGGCTGGAGGACATCCATTGGATCTAAATTTGTAGGTTTATGGAGGCCAAGCCTGCTGATAAGGGGGTATGAGCAGTACTCCAGTACTGGGCCTGTGCCCCATTGGGTCGGCAGCTTGTAGATGGCCTCATCACCTCCCATGGGAGCCTGGGGAATATGACTGGGTTACAGCCATATGACATTATGTTACTACACGTTCCATCTCCATAACAACTGTCATTTTAGGATCGGCTTCCTCTATGACATCACTACCACCAAAAATTCATAACTTCCTCCTGCGTTACTTCACTTCCGCCAGGCTTTCTTCCTCCTGAATGCCAATGTAATTTTGCAGGTAATGTGATCAGAGGACCACTGATACTTGTACCCAGGGTGTAACAATGTTCCTTCACCCTTTAATGTTCCATAAGCCAGCTGGCCCTTTAAGACAGTACCATGTTTTAAAATTAAGTGTATCAGAGATTGCAGGCACCTTCTGCAATGTGAGTGGATTCCAATTCAATGCAAAGTGCATGGCTGCCAACAATGCCGGTACAAGGTCATCTAGATCCCAGGGCGAATATGCCAAACTGCGCCCCCCTAGAAAGAAGTAGGAACATTATGTGTCAGCAAAACCCCCCCCCCCCCCCAAAAAAAAGAACCCCGTGCATTAATCTGCATGCTTATTCCCTAAGCATAAATCCTTCCCTCCAGTACAAATCTGGCCCACCCACTGAAATCCCCCCTACTACCATATCACCACTTCTAGCACAAACCCCCCCTCCTGGCACAAATCCTCTTCCCCATCCCCCTCCCAACACAAATCCCCCCAAATTTCACCTCCTAGAGCAATTCTTAAGCCCCATACACACCATCAGATTTTCTGTAGACTTTTGTCTTCAGATTTACGAAAAGTAAAAAAAAAAGTGTAGTGCAAGGGCCTGCCTGATTGCATGCTAATTGAAACTCTTAAGGTTTGACCTCATATTATACGGTTTTGGTAAATCTGAAGATAAAAGTCTACAGAAAATCTGATGGTGTGTATGAGGCTTTACCTCTTGCCCACCCTCCAGATTCACCCTCCCAACACAAATACTCTCCCCCCAATCTCTTTGCAGCACCCCCCACATCATGTGATACCACAGTGCCCAGGGCAGCCGCCTAGGGTTGCTACCTGTCCAGGATTCACCCGGACAGTCCAGGCTTTGAATCATATCCAGGTTTCAGCGCGCATGAAACCCGGACACATTATTCAGACCGGGCTGTTGCCATCCGGGATCTGTGGGTGGCTGTCCGGTGGCAGGATCCACATCACTGAAGACCGGGGCGATGAAGTTAGCAAGAGCAATTTTATTACACCCACTATTCACAGCGGTGCAATATGAACATCGCATTACTACTCTCCTTGGGGCACCCAAAGGTGTCCCAGGTCTTTTATAATCCCATAATGTTTACTATGAAAAAAGAAATTGTCTGCCTGTACTGCTAAAGTGTTTGGGTTTGGCTTGAAGAGAAGGTGGCAACCCTATAGCAGCCCCTCCTGCCCACCTCTTGTCCCGGCCCTGGCTGCCAAACATCAGTCGGCTGTCACTGAGAAAGTAAAGGCTGATCTGTGTGCTGATGCCAGCCATGGTCATTCACTAGAAGGCAGCCCATGGATATTATTCGGAGCACACAAATCCATTTCCCCATTAGACAGTAAGGACTTGACATTCTGAGTGTGTGCTGAGCATGTGATCCCCTCATCAGTCAAATCCACGTCATACTCTGCACGCTGATAACCGTGTGTTCAGAATGAAACTGATCATAATGGGATTTGTGGGCCACTGCCTAGGCCAGCAGGGTTTCATTTCCCCATTCCCATTGTCCCTATGTAATATAGCAAGAGATCTGTAGGAGGATTGGGGTGCAAGGGATGCAGAGAGGAATCGGGAGGCATTTTATAGTTAGGCTCCATGCACACTGTATCTGAAAAACGACCGTTTTTGGTCGTTTTGGCGTTTTTTTTTAACAGCTCAAAAACACCCCTTTATTTTATCCTATGTGTCCATGCACACATAGTCGTTTATTGTCTTTTATCAGTAGTGGCGTTTTTGGGCTGTTATCTGAACGCCCTGAATTGGCGTTCAAAAGTCGTTCTCCTGACCACAAAAAACGCTAAACGCCGGTAAACGCTCATAAACGCCGGTAAACGCCGGTTTATCGGCGTCTGGAGTTTTTTGCAGTCAATGGAAGCTAATGAAGAAAAAAAAAACGCCGACGCCGATAAACGCTGCTTACAAAACGCTGCAAAAGAACGTTTTCTAAGCAGCATCTCCTCCCGACGCTGAGAGAGCCCAGATAGCGTCCAGTGTGCATGGAGCCTTAAAGGGCAAGTTTACGTTTTCACAAATATCCTGGTCACCCTTCTGGACCCTGCTGCACACAATGGCCCTGCTGCATGTGGCCGATGTAGTAGTCCATACACAGCATGCACCAGAGTGAATATCCATTATCATTGTTCTGTCCTTGCTACAGATTTCCCTAACTCAACATGCAGCTACACCCTCCTATTCTGCAATAAGCCAGACTGGGTGTAATCTCAAAGCTTTATTAACAAAACAGGGTGGAGTGAAACTAATGAGAAAAAACAAATACAAATACATATAATCAGTATATGAAGTACACAGAAATACAATGAATAAGCTAGGCTGTGGATGGTGATAAGTAATTCTCACCAGCGATGCTGCGTTTAGGAGATGCAAGCAGATGCATGTTTTAGTCCAACATGTGCTCTGAGAGTTGGTTCCTTCTTTCAGTCCCTAAGATGGAGCCTGAGTTCCCAGGATGCACCTGTTTCTCTTCCTTAGACTGAAGAATGATGGGAACTTTTGTTAAAGGTGAACAGTTTCTAGTTTCTGCAAAAACAGTAACATACCACTGGCTCCATCTTGTGGTCACATCTGATATTGCAGGCAAAATAACTTAAAGCGGAACTTCAGTCATTTTTTCATCTATTAAATCCTCTGCCCTTGTTGTTTTAACTTTGGATAGTAAAAGGTTTTTTTTTTCTGTCAGTAAATACCTTATACAGCCCACTTCCTATTTCTTGTCTGGAAAAAAAGCCTTGGTGTATGACATCAAGCACAGCTCTCTCTCTCCTTTCTCGCTCTCTCTCTCTCTCTCTCTAGAGAGAGAGAGAGAGAGAGAGAGAGAGAGAGAGATTGCAAGGAAGGGAGGGGGTGAGTCATATGAGGGCCAATGAGAGCTGCATAGCTGGAGGTGTGCCTCTGTGTAAATCCAGGAAGTGAACAGGCAGCAGCTTCAGCTGCCCACAGTTAAAATGGCTGCAGCCAGACTCAGTGGAGGGATATTTCTGCAGCATATTTGGCAAGTACAGAATCACAGTATATATAAAATAATATGCAAAGTGGTTGGAGGGAAGCTTCAGAATGGCAAAGATGTTTTTATTACAAAATGATGTGAGCAGACTGCAGTTCCTCTTTAAGGTGAAAACCCTCCTTTAGTGTGGCAGCCCTTAGAGCCCCTGTTTTACTTACCTGAACCCTGTCTTTCCAGTGCAGGGGAAGAGCCGTAGTGTATCTCAACCAGGGTGCCACCTGGGGTGCCACAAGCACAGGACCAGTTTGCCCTGGATCAGTGGCATGAGTTACCATGGTGCATCCCATCGGCAAATACCAATGCAGAAGCCATGGGTGTTCACCTGTGTAGAGACATTCAATCATATTGGAGGGAGCACGCATGTTCAGCTTCCTGGGAACCAGAAAGCATGGGGGAATCTTACACCTGAATTGGGCCTCGCTAGCACTGACTGTGCAATTAAATGTACAGAGATTAAATGTATTTTTCAATCAGAAAAGTCCCTTCTATTGCTCTCAGCTTCCTCCAAATCTCCAAATTATTTTTTTTTTTTTGCTGCTGTGCAGGACTGCTGTTAGAATTCACAGGACCCCATACAGCCTACCTGACAGGGCCCCCACTCCCTAACCAAAACTGACATAGATTTATCAGTCCCTTTCTCTGCAGCCTCAGCTACGCAGATGAATGAACAGGAAGCCCTCTGAGGCTTCCTTCTCATTCACAAACTGAAACCCACTTTACTATGCTTCATGCTTGATGAATGGACCCAGGAGTGATTGATACTGATCGCTCACTGAGGTCATTCAGGAAGAGGGGAAGCGCTGCAGGGGAAAGGGGCACACAGAGGTGCCCGGACAGCAGATGGAAGGGGCGCATATGCTAGAACCATCTCCTTACAGTGCATCCAGATGAAGAAAGAGGAGGAGAAGCTGGTAGCGCTGCGGGGGGGGGGGTAGAAGAGGATTGGTGTCTTCAATAAGACAGTACAACTGGCCTTCCTACTCAGCAGGTGCCTGAGCCCCACTTTTGAACTGATGGGGCCCGGGCCCAGTACAGGAGGGCTGGCTGTACTACCTTATCAGCGGCCCTGCTGCTGTGACCAAACTTCCTTAGATGGTGGCTACATTTGTTCATCTGTATTCCCCACTGTATGTAGTCCTCTCTTGCTCGCTCCTGAGATAACCTATGTAGTGTGTAGAGAGAAACAGAAAAATATCTCTACAACAATATGGGACTTTAAGGTGCAAAAATTATTTGAGGAACGGACAAAACACAAATTATAATACCATGAAATTTTATTCTGTTTAAATATTAAAAGCAATAAAACAGTAAAATTACTGTGTCATAAACAGCATATATAATATCAGACACCATTACACATCCGGTATCCTTTCATAGGTACACTATATTACCAAAAGTATTGGGACACCTGCCTTTACATGCACATGAAATTTAATGGCATCCCAGTCTAGGGTTCAATATTGAGTTGGCCCACCCTTTGCAGCTATAACAGCTTCAACTCTTCTGGGAAGGCTGTCCACAAGGTTTAGGAGTGTCTATGGGAATGTTTGACCATTCTTCCAGAAGAGCATTTGTGAGGTCAGGCAATGATGTTGGATGAGAAGGCCTGGCTCCCAGTCTCCACTCTAATTCATCCCAAAGGTGTTCTATTGGGTGGAGGTCAGGACTCTGTGCCAGCCAGACAATTTCCTCGTTCATCCGTGTCTTTATGAACCTTGCTTTGTGCAGTGGTGGGCAGTCGTGTTGGAACAGGAAGGGGCCATCCCCAAACTCTTCCCACAAAGTTGGGAGCATGAAATTGTCCAAAATGTCTTGGTATGCTGTCACCTTAAGAGTTCCCTTCACTGGAACTAAGGGGCCAAGCCCAACCCCTGAAAGACAACTTCACACCATAATCCCCCCTCCACCAAATGATTTGGAC
Source organism: Glandirana rugosa (assembly GCA_018402905.1). Lineage (NCBI taxonomy): Eukaryota > Metazoa > Chordata > Amphibia > Anura > Ranidae > Glandirana > Glandirana rugosa. The sequence continues at coordinate 16,377 of BLSH010044326.1, forward strand.
CAGTGCACAAAGCAGGGTCCATAAAGACATGGATGGGTGAGTGCCTGACCTCACAAATGCACTTCTGGAAGAATGTCCAAACATTCCCATAGACACTCCTAAACCTGGTGGACGGCCTTCCCAGAAGAGGTGAAGCTGTTATAACTGCAAAGGGTGGGCCAACTCAATATTGAACCCTACGGACTAAGACTGGGATGTCATTATAGTTCATGTGTGCGTAAAGGCAGGCGTCCCAATACTTTAGGCAATATAGTGTATATAACAAATTTTAGCAGCAGACATGAGCTGGGCACTGAGTGGACTGGGATTGGCAGCAGGCATGAGCTGGGCACTGAGTGGCTGGGATGGGGAGCAGACATGAGGTGGGGGCTGGGATGAGCAACAGACATGAGATGGGCACTGACAGGCTGGGATAGGCAGCAGACATGAGGTGGGTACTGAGGGGGCTGGGATGGGCATTGGGCAGCAGACATGAGCTGGGCACTGAGGGGCTGGGATGGGCAGCAGACATGAGGTGGGTACTGAGGGCACTGGGATGGGCAGCAGACCTGAGATGGGCACTGAGGATGGTTGCAACGCAGTATTGAAAACTGAAGACATTTCTTGAGGTAATAACATCCCACAGCATAGGTATTATATGTCCCTGCATTGAGACGGCATTCCCTAATAGGCAAAAATTGTTCTTGGAATGTTCTCGTTCCTGAAAATGAACCTAATTTGTATTTAATGTGATTAAATTTGTATTTTTATCATCAGTCCCTATATTCCAGCTACATCCTCATAGGTGAAAATGTGTGTTCCTGGAATGTTCTTGTCTCAAGGGACATCATCAGTTTTCACTAATGCATTGCAATTGCCCCTGACTTCCAGAGCTCAGACGTGTCCCTGGAAATGTCCTGTTTTTTTAACCTTTTATAGTTTTGTCCCTGGAAATGTACTTAATTTGCAGTACTATATAGTTACCATCAGTCTCTATATTCCAGGGACATCCTCATAGGTAAAAATTTGTACCTGGGATGTTATTACCTCAAGAAATGTCCTCAATTTTCAATGCTGCATTGCAACCATCCTTAGTGCTCGTCTCATGTTTGCTGTCCATCCCTGCACTCTCAATGCCCAGCTCATGTCTGCTACCCATCCCAATCCTCTCAGTACCCAGCTCATGCCTGCTGCCCATCCCAGCCCTCTCAGTACCCAGCTCATGCCTGCTGCCCATCCCAGCCCTCTCAGTACCCAGCTCATGCCTGCTGCCCATCCCAGCCCTCTCAGTACCCAGCTCATGCCTGCTGCCAATCCCAGCCCTCTCAGTACCCAGCTCATGTCTGTTGCCCATCCCAGTCCCCTCAGTACCCATCTTATATCTGCTGCCCATCCCAGCCCCCTCAGCACCCATTTCATGTCTGCTGCCCATCCCAGTCCTCTCAGTATCCATCTCATGTCTGTTGCCCATCCCAACTCCCTCAGCACCCAGCTCATGTCTGGTGCCCATCACAGCCTCACCAGTACCCAGCTCATGTCTGTTGCCCATTATAACCCCCTCAGTACCCATCTCATGTCTGCTGCCCACCCCAGCCCGTCTGTACTCTACCCATGACTCCCCCAA
>BLSH010044326.1:26818-37726 GCA_018402905.1 Glandirana rugosa
CACCAAACGGCGCTAAGGGTGTGCAAAATGACGTGTTGTGAGCCCCGACTTGGCGTGGCGCAAAAATCCACGGTAATTCTACTTACCTGAGACTCTAAGTTCAACACGCTAAACAGTAAAATGGTCTCGCAAAACTTTTAGCGTCCGTCTTAGTCGCACTAAAACGGACTCTCAGTTTTACGGGTCCACACTTAGTCACCGCCGACCACGAGGTAAATAAAAACCCCCCCCTTCCTCCGCTTGTTTGAGGAGAAGATGGGGTAAGCGCGGACCTGGCGAGAGGGTTTGTTCGCCTCCTTCCCCCCCCAAAAATAAATGGAGCACCAGCCGCCACTGATTCACACCTGGGCATTTTGAATCGTGGGCAAAATCACGCTGATTCTGCCCGCGATTTTCAAAACGCTCTGGTAAAATGACAAATCGCACATCTTGAATCTCAGAGTCCATTCATCTTAATGCCACCTAAAAACGCGGTGCGGTTCAGCCCCGAGTGTTGTGCAGTAAAACGTGTGGGAATCGCGGCAAACCACATGGCATGAAACTTGTCGCCCAAAAGTATAGCTCCTGAACTTTTTTAGGTGACCAGCTTCACCCGGTGCATTTTTCCTCAGTGGCAGTGCGATTTATTTCACGACAATGGAGGCAGAACCGCATCGCGTTTTTAGGTGCCGTTAAGATGAATGGCACTTGAAATTTTCGTTGTGCTGTTTGTTGTTTTGCCAGAGAATTTTGAAATCGCGGGCAGAATCGCCGCAATTCTGCCCTCAATTCAACACGCGCAGCTGTGAATGCACCCTTAAGCGGGGTACAAACTATAGAAAAAAATCAGGCGAATAATTGCCCGATTTGTCTCGTTGTTTCGCAGCAAGTCGAAAGCGAGGAAGAAAATAATGTACAAAATTCTCGTACGACAAAAGATTTTTTTTTTTTGTTTTTGTTTATCGTTTCTGATCATGCGCAGTCTTTCTTTTCTGATTTCTCTTGTACAAACAAAGTACACATTAAACCGTTCAGTCTGTTCCCTTACGAGAAAAATTTTGGGGTTTGTCCCTTTTTTTTCCTTTGCAAAGTCAGAATCGGATTTCAAAAGTTGTGTACACACAATACGAAAACCGCGCGATCGCGCCTCATGCGGAATTTTTCTTCCTATTTTCTCATAGTGGTGTACAGGGCTTTAGACCCACTTAAAATGTATGTTGACTCAATCCACCGCACTTATACTGCGGCAAGGTGGCAGGACAGCGCAAACCGCCATAACTGTAAGCCGGCGACCCGCGATTGCGGTGTACAGAGGCAGAACAGGGATCTGCAAGGCGGATTCCTGTTCTGCCAGACAAAATGTCAGAGATCTTCTGTTCGCAATGATCGGGAACAGTGATCTCTGTCATGTCCCAGGCAGCCCATCCCCCCCTACAGTTATAACACACCCAGGGAGCACAGTTAACCCCTTGATCGCCCCCTAGTGTTAACCCCTTCCCTGATAAGGTCATTTATACATTGCTCACTGCATTTTTATAACACTGATCAATGTAATGATGTCACTGGTCCCCAAAAAGTGTAATTTGGGGTCAGATTTGTCCACCGCAATGTCGCAACCACAATGTAAAAATCACAGATCGCCGCCATTACCAAGTAAAATCAATAAAAATAAATAAAAGTCCCATAGTTTGTAGACAAAATAACTTTTGCGCAAACCAATCAATATACGCCTACTGAGATTTTTTTACCAAAAATATGTAGAAGAATAAAAATTGTTATATATATTATTTTGGATATTTATTATAGCAGAAAGTAAAAAAAAATTTTTTTTTTTTTTAATTTTTGTTCTTTTTTTTGTTTATAGCGCAAAAAATAAAAACCGCAGAGGTGATCAAATACCATAGAAACATAGAAAAGTGACGGCAGAAAAGACTGAGTAGTCCATCGAGTCTGCCCCTTTTTATTTATTTTTTTTATTTTTTATTTTTTTTTTTATATTTTTTTTTTTTACATTAACCTTGTTGTCTGACTATAGATTTATGTTTATCCCAAGAATGTTTGCAGCCATTTACTGTTGACTGTCTCACAACCTCTGTTGGTAGTTTATTCCAATCATCAACCACCAAAATAAAGTTCTATTTGTGGGGAAAAAAGGACACCAATTTTGTTTGGGTACAACGTTGCACGACCGCACAATTGTCAGTTAAAGCGGTGCAGTGCCGTATCGCAAAAAATGGCCTGGTCAGGAAGGGGGTAAATCCTTCCGGGGGTGAAGTGGTTAAAAATGTCTCCAGGCTCAGCTGCACTAAAGATGATCTGTGGGGAAGACACGCCCCCTCCTGCTCTCTCCTCCTATGAGAAAATTTTTTTCACTGCTGGGAGAGTCACAGGATTCTCTCTCTTCCATTCACAGATCCCACTGCAGGCAGTGTAATCAGTGAATGAAGTTTTCTCATTGGGGGAGAAGGCGGGAGGGGGCGTGTCCCTGTCAGATCATCTTTAGTGCAGCTGAGCCTGGAGACCTGAAGCTGTTAACCCAGGGGTGTATCATGAAATTGGTGGGCCTGTGTGCAAGCCCACACCGCACCGATCATCCCCTGCTGTCATGGAGAGATCATCCATGGGTGCAGCATGGGTCAGAGCATAGTGGGCCCCCCACCCCTCAGGGCCCGTGTTCAGTGAACACCCTGCACCCATGGATGATACACCACTGTGTTAAACCCTTCGCGCTGACCGCCTCCTGACCCTTTAAGAGTTCTAGCCTTTGGGCTATGTGACCACTGTGATTGGCTGTCACAGCAGTCACATGATTGGAGGGCTCCCGATAACAAGTATGTATCAGGAGCTTACCAATCCATGCCAACAGCGCACCCTAAGTTGTTTTAACAGGGCTGCATATATGCGGCCGCTCTGTGTTAAGGACCCACGTGCCAAGCTGCTGAATATCTGCGTACGGCCGGCATTAAGGAGGTTAAAGGGTTGGTTTGCCTTAAAAAAAAATATTATATGCTGCCCATGAACACTATTCCATATTTTTTTTTAACCATATCCATGCATGCTCCTCCCATACTGGCTGGGCATTTGTGCACACAGTGAAGCCTGCCCCAAACATTTTTCACAGCTCTTTTCTGCCCTCTTCTCTAGGATGGACCAGCAATTAGGATGAGCGCCCCCTAGCAGTACAGGAGGGAATGCCATCCTTTTTCCGAGCCCTGCACATGAGCATTGTGCCCACTGCTGAGCAGGCGAGCTCAGCAGCCACAACAGGGGAAAGAGAATTGCAGCTGCTGAGGTCATATGCAGCAATGAGAGATAGCGCTGCGCATGCGCGGTGCTCTGAAGGACGCCGCTCACTCCTGTACCACTAGGGGGCACTCGTCCTAACGGGGAACTAACCCTTTAATGTGACACTAAACAATATCCTATAATCTATACACATCCACTACTTAATTGCTCTGTAATCTATTTTTATGAAATTGTTTCTTGGTGTGTTTTTTCCATCTCTTGTGTGAGCTCCCGAATCCCTCCTTTTCACTCTCACTGGAATGAGCAGGACACTTGGCTGCAGCCATGCACGCTGCTCTATGTGCACTACAAATCCCATAGTCCATCACAGGACTGAGCAAGAGAGGGTGGCGGTGTTCTTATATCCAGTGGGATCATGGAAAAGGAACATAGCCACCCTCTAACAGGAAGTTGGATCACAGAAGCTAGAAAAATATGGCGCTGTGGAGAAGGCTGAGCGCATTAGAGGGTGTTTTTTTAAAGTTAAGAATACATACTTGAATATCATTTTTTTCTTTTTAATCCAGAGTGTAGAGTCAATATAACTTCTGAAGTGCCAGAAGTTCAACAGCAGGAAGAGGACAGGGCAGCCCTGCAATGACGTTCAGAGGCAGGAAGAGGACAGAGCACCCCTGCAATGCCAGACGTTCTGCAGCAGGAAGAGGACAGGGCAGCCTTGCAGTGACGGTCAGCAGCAGGAAGAGGACAGGGCACCCCTGCAGTGACGGTCAGCAGCAGGAAGAGGACAGGGCAGCCCTGCAGTGACGGTCAGCAGCAGGAAGAGGACAGGGCAGCCCTGCAGTGACGGTCAGCAGCAGGAAGAGGACAGGGCAGCCCTGCAGTGACGGTCAGCAGCAGGAAGAGGACAGGGCAGCCCTGCAATGCCAGAAGTTCAGCAGCAGGAAGAGGACAGGGCAGCCCTGCAGTGACATTCAGCAGCAGGAAGAGGACAGGGCAGCCCTGCAGTGACGATCAGCAGCAGGAAAAGGACAGGACAGCCCTGCAGGGACATTCACCAGCAGGAAGAGGACAGGGCAGGCCTGCAGTGACATTCAGCAGCAGGAAGAGGGCAGGGCAGCCTTGCAGTGATGGTCACCAGCAGGAAGAGGACAGGGCAGCCCTACAGTGAGGGTCAGCAGCAGGAAGAGGACAGGGCAGCCCTACAGTGAGGGTCACCAGCAGGAAGAGGGCAGGGCAGCCTTGCAGTGATGGTCACCAGCAGGAAGAGGACAGGGCAGCCCTGCAGTGATGGTCACCAGCAGGAAGAGGACAGGGCAGCCCTACAGTGAAGATTTCTACATAATCCAGCAGCCTGCACACTGTGGCATATACTTCATTACAGGTAAGCAATGTAAATAAAGCTGTAGAGAATTTTCTTTGTTCTAACTAAACATCTGCTTTATTTTTGCTGTGCTTACCTTATAATTGAAGAGCAGGGACATCTAGCAAAGCTTAAAGTGGTTCTAAAGCCTGATAGTTTTTTACCTTAATGCATCCTCTGCATTAAGGTAAAAAAAAAAACGTCTGCATGTAGCTACCCCCCCCCCCCCTTATGTGATTCAGAATAGAAAAAAATTCAGTGTCCATCAGAGGTCCCCCTTACATCAGAGTCTCACCTCAAATTTAAGAATCTATCAGAGTCCCCCCTGACATAGCCCATCAGACTACTCCTTCATACCTCAGAATCCACATTAGAGTGAACCCTTTTATATCAGAGTGCCCCTACTAAGTCACACCTAACATTGGCGTCCCCATCAGGCTTCCCTCCTACTTCAGAGTGTCCATCAGAGCCCCCCTTACATCGGAGGAGTCCCCATCAGAGTTCCCCTGTATATTGGAGACCCCCTTACATCAGGGTTCCCATCAGACTACTTCCCTCATACTTCGGTGTTCACATTAGAGTGCACCCTTTCATATCAGAGTGCCCCTACAGAGACACCCCTTATATCAGAGTCCTCAAGAGAGTTCCCTCTTACTGGGCGGTCCCCCTTATATAAGAGTCCCTCCTTACATCCGCATCCCCATCAGAGTTCTCTTTAAATTGGAGTCTGTCAGAGTCCTCCCTTACATCAGAGTCCTCCCTTACATCAGAGTCCTCCTCTACATCAGAGGCACCCCTCACATTGGAGTCCCCTTCAGAGTCCTCCCTTACATCAGAGTCCTCCCTTACATCAGAGTCCTCCCTTACATCAGAGTCCTCCCTTACATCAGAGTCCTCCCTTACGTAAAAGTCCTCCCTTACGTAAAAGTCCTCCCTTACGTAAAAGTCCTCCCTTACGTAAAAGTCCTCCCTTACATAAAAGTCCTCCTCTACATCAGAGGCACCCCTCACATTGGAGTCCCCTTCAGAGTCCTCCCTTACATCAGAGTCCTCCCTTACGTAAAAGTCCTCCCTTACATAAAAGTCCTCCCTTACATCAGATTCCTCCCTTACATTAAAGTTCCCATCAGGGTGCCCCCCTTACAGTGGAGTCCCCATCAGTCTTACTTCAGAGGGATGCATAAAATATTGCAGCGGACTAAGTTTGGCCCATGGGCCGCAGATCTTTAAACTGCTTAGAATGAATCTGTTTTGACCTCCATACTCCGATGTTATAATCGCTCATATAACTCTTTACTGGTGAAATTGGAACAAGAATACATATATATGTTTTTTGTTTTTTTTTTCAGTAAACTTTTTTCCTCCCCCAGATTCTGCTTGGAGGTCGGCCAGATCTGTCATCCGTTGCCCTATAATTTAATTCCACAGCGTCTCATGAGACTCGAGCCACTCCTAAAATAAACTGCGAGCGCAGGAGCAGAACACAAGCTGCAAGATAAATATTTATAGGGGTTGGCTGCCAGGTAGGTTATTTTGAATGCAATGTACAATATAAATAACTGTGGGATGGTGATGAAAACAGGCTACTGATAAGTGCGGGGTGTTTGGGGCACGCTTATATTGTGTTACAACTAGTCACTAGATAACCCCTTCCTGCCTGCAACTTGTATATTAGCATTCTCCAGCACAGGGAATGTGAAGAAGATATGTTGATATACATTCTTCCCTTTCAGACTCAGCAACTGACACTTTGCGCGGCTGCTGGCTCTCAATCCCGACTATCCCCATTGACAATTGGCTAGCCAATCAGGTGGTCACTGTGTCAGCTCGAACATAATGATCACATGTAATCTGAAAGTTCCATTGACAAAAATGAAAGCCTAAAGATAAACACTGCCACCTTCTGGCTGTAGTGTTCACCTGCAATGCACTGTATTTAGAGCTGGAGTTTAACCAAGTCAGCTCTGGAACGTTTTACCCCCTTCATGACCAGGCCATTTATTTGCTTTTCAGCACTGCGCTACTTTAACTGGTAATTGCTCGGTCTTGCAACATTGTACCCAAACTAAATTTGTGTCATTTATTTCACACAAGAAGAAGAGAAAAGGCGGTCCTGGGACTTTAAATGAGGCTTTTCATGAGAGTACAAATAGACATGAATTAAATTCACTGGGTATTTATTTGTGATAAGAGTAAACTTTACATGAACATAATATAGATCAAGAAAAATACAATTCATAAATAGCCAACACACACAAGGGCACATGATTGAATAAATAAATAAATTAATAAATTCATTGTTCATGGGTACATGATGTTCATTATACAATATTTCATAACAAGTAAAAATATATAAAATTGATGATCAATGTCTCTTGACGTCTAATAAAACTCGACGCGTTTCGTGGAGCTTGTCCACTCATCAGGAGTAGCGTACAAGAGGTACCTAAAAATAGGTATAGAATATAGCAATGAATAAGGTATAATGGTCAGTGATTCCCATATAGGGAGAAAAAAAGAGGTCTAGGTGGAACATATAGCCCTTGTACTTACATGTCAGCTCAAAAAAGTATGCCAACCCAGGGTTAAGGGTGGGAGATGTGTAAGCATCCAAAGATGTCTGTCCTGGGGCTGAGCCGGAAAAAGCCACCCCAGTCCAGGGGAGTAACCAGCGGGACGAACCCGGCATCCTAAGCCAATCTGTGGTATAATGAATAATGTGTCAATATCAAATTAAATCTGTGATAAATATGGTAAATATAAATATGTGTGAGTGAAATAGGATGTAAGTAGGGACATAGGCGTACGCACATGGGGTGGCAGGTGTGCCTGGGCACGCCCTAATCACCCCGTACTGTGCAGATTACCCCTGCTGCCTGGCTGCAGAGAAAGGGACTGGGGAATCTGTGTCCTCAGTCCCTTTCTCTGACTCAAAAGCGAGACATCAAGGGTCTGTTTAGACCCCTGGTATTTCATTAAAGGCCCCCAGCAGGGCTCCTAAATAAAATTGTAAATAAAAATAAAATTATAATATTGTACTGATTGGTTTGCGTGAAAGTTATAGGGTCTACAAACTATGGGATATATTTATGGAATTTGTATTTATTTATTTTGGTTATACTTGTAATGGCGGCGATCAGCAACTTATAATGGGAGAGTGATAGTGCAGCAACCAATCTGACACCAACTGGGGGGGGAACTGACTAACTGCCACTGACATTACCAGTGACACGAATACAGTAATCAGTGATCATACCATACACTGGTCTCTGTACTAATGACACTGACTGGGACGAGAATCACAGAGATTGTTCCCTCTGTAGAAAGCTCTGTGTTTATTGCCAACACAGAGTTCTGGGCTGTGGTTGGACACAGCCGATCAGCAGGTCCCTGAATCATTGTCCGGGACTTGCTGACAGGCTCCCGCTGCGTACAGTTACAGCAGGTGTCGGCGGGGGGGGGCGCTGCCCTAGACCTGGAAGCAGATGGCTATGTATGGGTCCGTCACCTTGCTTTGCGGTCCACCCAACCGCAGTACATTGCAGGTGGGCGATCCACAACTGGTTAATCCGATTTTATTTTTCCTTCCCTGGTTCCAACAACCACACTGCTCCTCCATTAATACAGCATGGTGGGTGAGTGTTGTCACCATGGGACAGGAAGTGTGTTATTGGCAGGATTGGGACAGGAAGTGTGTTACTGGCAGGATCAACAGGTGAACATAAAGGAACCAAAGTGAAAAAAAATAAACAAATGGAGCCACCAAATCTAGGAACTGGTAAGCTGTGTTTTTGGCTTTGGGCTTACACATGCTTTAATGTACTTTGTATATATCTAATAATATATATATTATTTATGTTATTATTTTTAATGAATGCATAACTACATTACTAATTGATTTTTTTTTAATATCTGCCTGGAATTCCTTAAAACCTAAAAATAAACAAATGTAGTCACCACTTCTAATGACTGGTAAGCTGCAATTTTTGTTTTTGGGTTTAGAGATGCTTTTTAATATATATATATATATATTTATTTATACTGTGTGTGTGTGTGTGTGTGTGTGTATATATATATATATATATACTGTAGCTGACATAGGAGAACTGGGTTTTTCTGCAATTAAGAAACTATCCCCGATTGGCTTTAATGGACCTTGCTGTTATCTGGCTTCTCCAGTAATTTTGATTGTCTCCTTGGTTGTATTGCATTATCATCTAGTTAGGACATTTAGCTTAAATTATAACTAAAAGCAAAACTTGTTCATTTATAGTTTTGGACAGAGTGGAGAGGGATTAGAGCCCCTGTCAGGTTTGTATTGCTGTCTGTGTCCCCGTTAGGGAGATTCATCCTCTCTATTTCTCCTGTTTTTTGATAGTGAAAGTAAAAGAAAATCCAAAATTTTGGGGTGTCCCCATAAAGGATTTGAGGGGAAATCTTCCAAATAGGGCACTCATTCTGGTGCCAGGGGTTCCCTCACTTTGGAAGGATTTCCTCTCACTTCCTGTTTTCGCTAAGGGACAGGAAGTGCAGGAAAATCTCCACAATGGGGAGAGAGATAACTAAAAAAAAAAAAAAAAGACCCTTACTGTATCCAAAATGTCTTTATTTCTTCTTCAATGAGGAAAGTAGAAATGTTGCTGGAAGATGTGCAATGTATCTTATTGTATTCTTTATTCTTCACCCCCATACACAGGTGGAAGAGCGGTACGGCCCCCCCCCGTGACTGACAGGCTACCCTGGCTCAGTTATCACAGTGCTGATGCTGTGGACTATAAAGGTACAGTACTGTGATAACTGAAGGATGGCAGCCATCTTACCTTCACTCTCCTTATGTGCACTGGAAGACAACGGCACGCCTTAAAGAGCAATTCCGGAATTTGTAAACTGAAAGATATTATTTTAGAATGAGGAAGTGTTGAAATTGCAAAATACTGCCAGTAAACCCTTTGACTCACTTTTCCTGCGGCTGAAGAGTCTCCACTAAGACCCAGCATGGTGTCCTGACACCTTTATAAACTATGTGACTGCACTTATTCTCTCCATTCTATGAAGATAGTACAGCTCCTGACAGTAACCCCAAAATCAGGGAGGTCATCCCATCTTCTACTCACCCAACCTCCTATTCTGTATATAGTATATGGACTCTGCACAGTACCACTTCTCTTGTCCTGTATGTTGGGTGTAATTCTCAGTATCTGTTCTTATTCTGTATGTATGGACTCTGCACAGTACCACTTCTCTTGTCCTGTATGCTGGGTGTAATTTTCAGTACCTGTTCTTATTTTGTATGTATGGACTCTGCACAGTAGCACTTCTCTTGTCCTGTATGCCGGGTGTAAATCTCGGTATCTGTTCTTATTCTGTATTATGCACTCTGCACAGTATCTCTTCTCTTGTTCTGTATGCTGGGTGTAAATCTCGGTATCTGTTCTTATTCTGTATGCATGAACTCTGCACAGTACCACTTTTCTTGTTCTGTATGCTGGGTGTAATTCTTGGTATCTGTTCTTATTCTGTATGTATGGACTCTGCGCAGTACCACTTCTCTTATCCTGTATGCTGGGTGTAATTCTCAGTATATGATCTTATTCTGTATGTATGGACTCTGCACAGTACCACTTCTCTTGTTCTGTATACTGGGCATAATTCTCAGTATCTGTTCTTGTCCTGTATGCTGGGTGTAATTCTCAGTATCTGTTCTTATTCTGTATGTATGGACTCTGCACAGTACCACTTCTCTTGTCCTGTATGCTGGGTGTAATTCTCAGTATATGATCTTATTCTGTATGTATGGACTCTGCACATTACAACGGTGGCACTAAATGATTACCTCAAAATTAAAAGTTACAATTAAAAATTGGCACTACCAGCGCTTAGGACATAAATACCATGCCCAATACATAGCTTAAAAAGCAGCTGCTTTAAAATTATGACATATTACATCTGGCATCAAAAAGTTAAATCAGTCCCATATATGATGCAAGAAAAGCGGAAATGTGCACCACACCACTGCCTTCGTTCTAATATCTGAAAAAGTGATGAATACACTAAAATAAGATAAAACCTAACACGGTCAGATTACTAGGAAAACAATCGCGACGAACGTAGTATATACCCTGACTAAATTGAAAAACTACGGTCTACATTATACAGTATTAAAATTTCGTCGACGAAAAATTCGATACATAACCCGTACCATAAATACAGGATTCGCGACCATCACGGTTAAAAATTAACATTGAAAATTAAAACTCCATTAGTAAATCACGGTGGCAACATTACACGTCTCAGGTATGTATGTCTTATTCTAGTATATGACT
>BLSH010044326.1:73417-94097 GCA_018402905.1 Glandirana rugosa
CCCCCCCCCCCCCCCCCCCCCCGGAACACAGCTCTACAGCTCCCCCCTCCGGCAGCTCGCACGCGCTCACAATACTCGTTATCGCGGCAGCCGTCAAGCCATGGCAGGCGGTCGGCAAGTGGTTAAGGGGGGATATGATCAACATCTACATATACATAAGTGGTCCATATAGTGATCTTGGTGTTGAGCTATTCACTTTAAGGTCATCACAGAGGACAAGGGGGCACTCTTTACGTCTAGAGGAAAAAAGATTTCATCTCCAAATACGGAAAGGGGCTTCTTCACAGTTAGAGCTGTGAAAATATGGAATAGACTCCCTTCAGAGGCGGTTCTGGCCAGCACAGTAGATTTCTTTTAAAAAGGCCTGGATTCTTTCCTTAATGTACATAACATAACTGGCTACTAACATTTATAGGTAAAGTTGATCCAGGGAAAATCCTATTGCCTCTCGGGGGATCAGGAAGAAATTTTTTCCCCCGCTATAGCAAATTGGATCATACTTTGCTAGGGTTTCTTGTCTTCCTCTGGATCAATTGTGGGTGAAGGATTGCTATATGGCACTGTATGTCTATATATATTTTGTCCTTTCTTTTTGGTTGAACTAGATGGACTTGTGTCTTTTTTCAACCTGACTAACTATGTATGTAAATACGGGCTGCCCGCGCCTCAATCCACAGCAGAATAACTTGCCCGCTTCCGCAGGCAAGATGGCGCCGACCCTGATAATGTGATGCGGCCTGCTTCTTCAGCGGTATCTCCTACATAGCCATCTCCAGGGGTGAGTGCCTCGGTCCCAGATATATTTACCACGCAGAATGGCCCCCTTCTGTCCCAGGACAATCCCCTCAGCCCAGCAGATAGCCCCACTTCTGAGTCACCAATTGAGGAGACTACACTGGCTCAAATAATGCTGGAAATTCAAGATTGCAAGGCCTTACTAGCATTACAGATAGAAACTATCTGCATAGATTTCTCTCTACTTAAGCAAGATGTTTAAAGGCTTGCGGGAGAGAACAGGGGCTGCAGAGGAATGCATCAGTACACTAGAAGATGTGGTGCACCCCTTATCTGCCACCTTACGCACCGCCACTGATAAACTGGCGACCCTTAAAGCAAAACTGGATGACCTGGAGAACCATTCCCGAAGGAACAATCTCCGTTTTGTGCTGTTCACCCTGAACGTTTTATTCACTCCTAACTGTGAGATGCCCTTGGGGTTGAGGTGTTATTCCATGCCTTCATCATTGAACGTGCACATCGCACCCCTCCAAGTCCACCTCTCCCTGGAGCTCCTCTGCGCCCATTGATTGCCCAGATCCTTAATTTTCAGGACAAAGTGACTATATTGCGTCTAGCCAGAGAAAAAAGACCACTTAAAGCGGAGTTCCACCCTAAAGTGGAACTTCCGCTGGTTGGATTCCTCCCCCCCTCAGGTGTCACATTTGGCACCTTTCGGGGGGGAGGGGGAAGAGGACACCTGTCTTTAGACAGGTGTCCTTTTCCACACTTCCGGGAGCTCTGGCCGGCAACGCGGCCGCTGACGTCAGAAGCCCGGCTCCCTCCTACCTGCTCGCTCTGCTACTGGCCACCTGGCCAGTAGCAGAGCGCGGCAGAGCTCGCGCATGCGCAGTAAGGTGCCCGGCGTGAAGCTGTACTGCTTACACGTCCGGGTTCCCTTACCCGCGATGGAGGCGGCTGCACCCGTCCCCCGATCCGAAGATCGGCGGCGGGTGCCGACATCGCTGGACTCCAGGACAGGTAAGTGTCCTAATATTAAAAGTCAGCAGCTACTGTATGTGTAGCTGCTGACTTTTAATTTTTTTTTTAGCCCTCGGACCTCCTCTTTAAGTTTAATGGTAAAACCATATCTATATATCCGAACTTCTCAGCCAAAGTTCCCTTGCTGCAGTTAAAGACCGTCTGCATAAGGAAGGCCTACAATACGCCATGCTTTTTCCAGCCAAATTGAGAATTACATGTGATGGCAAGGCTCATTTCTACACAAATCCTAAAGAAGCTATGACCTGGCTAGACGACCGTTTTAGACCCCAGCAACGACGCAGATGCAACCGAACATGATCGACACTACACTTCTACTTCTCCCCACTTTGCTCTGTGTTTATGCTGAACAATCCTCTTTAATTGTGATGCCAGAACGAGATACAGGTATTAATCACTCCCTATGACTTTATTGAATGATATATGTGGCCTTCTAATAACTGAGCTGCAATCCTGACCATAAGCTGGCTTCACATATTAGTCAGAACCCGGATTTAACCTGCATCATATCCTGCTGCTACCTACATTCTTCCAGACCCAACCACAATAGGATGTCACTGATGGTGCCTTCTGATCCACCTATGCTCTCCATTCTTCAGTCGGGACAATTGAGGTTTTGTTGAGAGCCCTTCGAAATTGCCACTGACCCCATACCATTAGGTGGCGTGGCCACAGGTTTCTTGTTTTTGGTTCTGCTTTCTTTTTTTATGACTTTTTTCAACCACCACTAGCAATGTTTTTTTTTTTTTTTGGTGTATTGAGGATCCAAGGCTCGCTATATTTGGGATGGTTGAGCAGGGTGGGAATGTGGGATTTTGTTTGGCCCTCTCCATGTTCTTTTATGGAGTCAGCCTGGATTTTTGTTTTTTTTTGTTCTGCTGTTCTCTCTACAATTTTTTATGGATTTTCCTCTTGACTGTACATGATTTTACTTGTACGTCTCATAACTGGTTTGAATCTCACTGCTTTAGTTCCATTCAGAACCCTTATATTAATACCAAGGATTGAGAAGAACTAGTCTCCAAAAAAATAGCTGGACTTTATGGGCACTCCAAAGGATGGAGATACAACAAATTAAAACGAATATACTTTATTACAAAATTGGCTTAAAAATTTACATATACAAATAAACATAAAAAGCACCTTCATAAGAAAAGGACTGAGCACTACCCATAGGACCAGGAAAGGAAAGGAGAAATGGGGTTTGGTATAGTCTAGGGTAAACAATTGTCATAAATTATGTGAATATGGACCCAAACATAACTCCGCCCTGGTCTGTCGACGTGTTTCGCTTTAAGACAAAGCTTCTTCAGGACACAATAGAGTGGGTGCTGATGTTTATAAGAGAAAAAAACATATATTACATACATGAAAGGTAAGTATTACAGTATCACACATATTTGTTATCAAAAAAGAATTATAAATAGTAGACAATGGTCTGGTATATAATATTGCTTTAAATGGTCACAAAAACAACAACAGCAACACTCAAAAAGGGTAGGGTAGCTCTTGCAATTGCACAGCTGCCGACCCACAAGACGCCAGGCTTAGACGGCTTTCCAGCCGAGTGGTATAATCAATTTAGTCATCTACTCAGCCCTCTCCTTCTTAAAACATACAATGGTGCTCTGGAAGCTGGGATTCTTCCCCAATCCATAAAGCACTAATTGTACTACTCTTAAAACCCCTTAAAGACCCCTTAAAATGTGACTTGTATCGCCCAATATCACTCATTAATGTGGAAGTTAAACTCCTTGCTAAAGTGCTGGCCAATCGTATTAATAAGGTGATTGTGAAACTGATAGGGAGTGATCAGGGAGGCTTTATACCTGGGTGTTCCACCAGAATGAATATTCAGAGATTATGTCATAACATGCAATACCCCCACAACTGCTCGTCCACTCGTGTTATTGTATCACTTGACACGCAAAAGGCCTTCGACAGTGTGGAGTGGCCTTATCTTTTGAAGGTATTGGCTTTGGTTCACAGATGGTGGCTTGGATACAACTCCTCTATGCTTCGCCAATGGCCTGCATTAGTGTTAACTCCCAGGTGACAGAGGCCTTTTCTATTGCCAGAGGTACCAGGCAAGGGTGCCCTTTGTCTCCCCTCCTGTTTGCCCTGGCGATGGAGCCTCTGGCTATTAAGATCCAAGAATCCCTGTTAATAATGGGCCTCCCAGTCGGGACCCTTGTGGAACGTATCTCTCAATATGCGCAGCTTTAATATATCTAGCAGACCCTCATGACTCCCTTTAAAAAGGTTTTATCGGTAATTGACACCTTTGGTGACTATTCTGGATTTCAGGTGAATTGGGATAAATCCATTCTTTTCCCATTAGATCAGGCTGCCATACCCCTGATTCACCCGAATCCGAGTTACAGATAGTCTCCTCCTTCTGATACCCGGGGGTGATAATTCAATTCCCGCTGTCTTCATATATCACCAATAACCTATGCCCACTGCTGTCTCAATTACAAGCACATACTAAGCAATGGATGGACCTGCCCTTGGATCTCATGGGTAGGACCAACATTATCAAAATGATCTACCTCCCCAAACTACTATACGTCCTGACCAATTCCCCCTACAGGGTCCCGAAATCCATTTTTAAACGCATAGATACCATATGCACAGTATTTCTTTGGAATGGTTGGTCGCCTAGGATAGCCCTAGAAACACTAAGACTCCCCTCTCACCTGGCAGGTTTGGCCTTTCCCAACTTTTACTTATATTATTTAGCCTCCCAATTAGTACATATACATGACTGGTTACATCCGAATGCCACTAACGCTTGTACCAGCACAGAATGGGCTACTGTCTCTTCCCTGGAAACTCTCCACAATATAATATATAGGGATTGTGTCCCTGATCGGCCTGGAACATCCGTAATACGTATGTCTCTTTCCTAATTTAGATCAATAGTTTCTAAGAATCTTAAAGATCCCTGGTTGACCTCCCCAAATACCCCCTTATGGCTTAACCCTACTCTTACAGAATTAAATTCCTTACCTGATCCTATCCGATGGTCCTCTAGGGGGGTCAAATACCTATGCCACATCTACAACACGCAGGGTTTTAAGTCCTTCCACCAAATGCAGTTAGATTTTGACCTGCCGAATACATATCTGTTTTATTATTACTAACTCCGCCATGCTGTTTGTACACAATTCGGTTCCCTGGCTAACCCCATCCAAATGGCCCCACTGGAAAAAGTTGCTAAGAGACCTGGAGACCACAAAACTTATCTCTACCTACTATAATGCCCTTATAGCAGACACCAATCCTAGGTTTAGGAATGCGAAAGCTAGATGGTCATCTATGGACCTGACAATTACAGAAGGGGACTGGTCAGAATTCAGTGATACATTCCAAACCTCTGTCATTTCCTCCAAAGATCGGATTATTCAAATCAAAGTCTTCCATTACTATCACCTCACTCCCATTCGACCGTACAAGATGGGATTGTCATCCACAGCTCACTGTTTTAGGGGTTGCGGACAGCAGGCTGTTTTCCTGCATTGCTTCTGGACCTCTCCTATAGTCCAGGACTTCTGGGTAAATGTAGGCTCCTTCATTTCTTCAGCCTTGGGCCTCCTCAATATTGTACACCCCAAGAATTGCCTACTGGGTATTTTTGGAGAGCTATCTCTCTCTTCTCAGGCCAAGCAACTTCTTCGCATCCTCTACTTCTATGCTAGGAAGTCTCTCCTACTGACATGGAAGGGTTTGGCGTCTATAACAAGAACCTCATGGTTAAAATTGGTGAATGATGCACTGCCTCTATACAAACTCACATTCGATATTAGAAAAAGGAGTAAGATGTTCTATAAAATATGGGGTAGATAGCTGGCCAACCCCTTTACATTATGTCCTGTACTGCCTTAAATGCTCAAGCCTGACTGACTCATCTGTTGATTAAGTTATAGATTTGTTATCTATACTAATACCTTATGTCCTATTGTGCTATGGAACCAGACTTTCCTGTATAAACAATAACCACATGAGACGTATGTAATTCTTGTCCAATGAAGGTTTATTTGTAGATGTACAGTTTTTGGGGTTTTTTTACTTGCATTAGTTTAGTGCTCACTGTATTGTTGTGTTTTTGTATGTGAGACTTCTTGAAACTCAATAAACATATCTTGAAAAAAAAAAGGAATGAATGCTGATGAAATAGGCCTTCATGTGCCAACGCGTTTCACCAGACTTTGCTTCATCAGGGCTCATGAAAACCATACAGCAACGGCACTCATCTAGGGAAGAACATAATGTCCATATATTTACATATTTTACAATTGTAAAAAGCCTTTGTTTGGCTTAAAGTAAGAGGTTGTACCATCATCAGCCCACCCCTTTGTTGCTAGAATACATTGCTTTTTCTAATTGGCTGAGTGGCAATCATATAGAATTTAATCCTGCCCCCCCCCCCGTTTAGCAAATAGGGCCTGGGCCCAGTACTGCCTTATCAGAGGCTCTGGCTGCATGAGTCACTACTGCCAAGTTTTTCTGACACCATGAAAAAAAATGTGACAGGGGAGGCATGACCAGCACACAACCTGTGATTGCCAACCTCAGCTCTGTTCCTGTGTGCTGTGTGAAGGGGGGGGGGTGTGTGTCCCTTCCCTCCAATCAGCTCTCAGAGCTCTCCACACTGAGCTCTGCAGTGTGTAATTTCGGCTCTCTGCCCCCTTTCTTCTGAATGCTCAGACAAGCTTTAAAATCCTGGACTTTCTGCCTCTTTACAAATTGACATACATCAAAGGTGTGGCAGCCGTGGACTTCATTCCCTATCCCCCCCTCCCCCCCCCAAGAGGATATGTAGCCCTTCCTATTGATGTACATATAATAGCAGGTATTGTGGGATTGTACTGGAGCGGGTTTCTCCTTCTTCAAGTTGCGGGACGGTTTTATTTGTTCCCCTTTATTTTACTTTATTTTATTATCAATTGCAACTGATGTAAAACCTGTACTTATGTACTATCATGTCAAGTTAGTTGCTCCAGTTTTTTTTGTCTGTATGTTCTATTGTTTTATCCTTCAATAAAGCAATACTGATTGAAAAAAAAAATCCTGGACTTTGAACAGATGTAGAGAAGAGAAGACTGCAGATAAACAGGTACAACTCGTGTAGGAGGATTTGTTTGATCTCTGGGTATTACCAGAGGATAGTCACTTCATTGGGTATATGTAAGGGTTTACAACCACTTTAAAGTTCACGTACACTTTAAGACACATAAATAGTCTCTCCTGGTCCCTGATGCCATGTTAGTATGCTGGCCGTACCTCTGCCCATCTGCAGCCCAGTTGCAGTCTCCTTCTGCCTCCGTTCATTACAGCTTGGAGTAAGAAGGGTTAAGTTGAGTTCAGCGAGGTTGCAGAAGCTGAATTCATTCTCTAAGCGCCGCTCACTTCTGTCTGCACCATAGCAACATCCTTCCTGCCGCGGTTTGTACAGAACGAGGAGTACTCGCAAATTCGGCCTTGGGAGGAAAAATATGTTTACTACTAGAGAGACAGCGTCATGTTCTTTTTCATTATATCACAGTTACCGGGTTTAAAGAGATACTATCCCAGCCCCATAGTCATTGAAAAACATGCACACCACGCAGAACACTTGTTCCATAAGACACAGTGCTCCCACAGCTGTACTGGGCGACCTGCGGCCTCCTCGTGAACAGCTCTGGGTCCCCCCCCCATCTCTTGCATATACATAATGACCTTGGAGCAATGGTAGATGGGAGATGTGCATTTCAGATCATTATCCTCCTTATCAGGTTTGCATGTGTTTGACATGGAGTGGGATTTGTGACCATTCATTCCTGAGATTTGCACAGGTGTGACAGGCAGCACGGTCCTCTCTGGCAGGGGAGGGGACCTGACCTTTCTCTGCTGCAGTTTCACTTTCACTTACAAGTCTTATCCCTCCCCCAGGCTGTGACTGGACCTCATTTAAAATACTGTGTCCAGTTCTGGAAACCTCACTTCCAAAAAAATATTGATAAGATAGAACGAGGCCAGAGACGGGCAACTAAAATGGTGAAAGGTCTGAGGGTCAGTGGCGGCCCGTCCATTAGGGGCGCTACATGCAGGGCGCCAGACACTTGGATTCAAATTGGGGGGGGGTGAAGCATGTGATTAGAGCCAGAGACTCTAATAGACTTCAAAAAAGAGTGGGCTCGGGGTGCAGAGCACTGCGCTCCAAGCCCACCCAGTTGTGTGAGAATAGCGAATAAATATTCTGTATTTTCACACTGATCCACCCCCCAGCCAATCAGGAAGCGGGTCGGAGACCCGTTACCCGATTGGCTGAAAGGACAGGCGAACCTATTGGACACCTAGGAGGAGGAGGGAGGAGATGCACGGCGGAAGCCGCCGTGATGAAGAGGAGGAGGAGACGCCCGGCCCGCCGCCTGTAGGAGCGATGCCCGCCCTGAACCTAGATGGGGTAAGTGTGGGGCTGGATGACCGACCGACCGATTGCGAGACCTCCGGGGGGGGGGGGTTGTTTGCTGCAGCCCCCTTGAAAAGTAAAACCACCAGCTGCCACTGCTGAGGGATAAAACATATTAGGAGAGATTTGAGGTTACCAAAAGTATTACTAAACCCAGGAGCCTGAATTCACTATATCTGGCCTCCCACAGGACACAGAACATGGAAATGCGATTATTTTAGTAAATCTAAACTGCTAAATACCTTTTCTCATCAGCAGTATACAGCCGTCTTGTAACTTCTATCAGTGTCTGGCCAAGCACTGGTTAAAGCTTGCAAAGGAGTTTCCATTCTCCTCTGACTGTCCTATGAGGCTGCAGGACCCCTGACCCTCTGTTTGGACAGTGCTGATTGGCCCTGTGTCGATCACATGCACCCCCTAAAGAAAAAGAAAAAAACACTCTCTAGCAATACACACCAAACTGAGCTTGTGTACAGTGCTCCAAGGGCTCTGTGGATTGGGGACTGTGGAAGAAGGGGAGGATCAGAGAAGACAGTTAGTTACACAATGCAGAGGATTAACCCCTTAGGTTCCACAGTGAGTATAACAAGCATGCTTTACTGCATATACAGACTGATTTTACTGTTGTGGGTTTAGTTTAGTTACACTTGCAGCAGATCCTTGCTGCCCCCTTGAAAAGCAATCAGCAGTGGATTGATTTTTAGAGTCATTTGACACCAGGCAGGGCCGGTGCTTGACCAGCCCACCCCCCACTTTACAGCCGGGTGCTGATTGTCACCTGGGCCGTTTCTGCTCCAGCCTCTGAGCTTGCTTGGACAGCCAGCGGTTGGCATCGTATCGGCACTGGCCCACAAAGAACTTCTCCTCCCTCCTGAGAAGAGACATGGTGCCCGCAAATTCTGCCCCCCCCCCCCAGCTGTCCTCCGACTCCCGGGAGCCGGCTAGGTGTCGCCCTCTTCACACTCTGAGCTGCTACTGACCTCCTCCGCAGCCCCAGCAACGGATGTCCTCCATGGCTGCTGCTTTCTCCATATTGGCGAGCAAAGAGTCAGTCAGCGCCCCAGCCCTGTGTAGGGTGGCAGCCGCTCATGTTCCCCGGCCAGGCTAGTAGGGAAATCAATGGTTGTGGTTGCGCCCCCTAGGCAGCAGTGTGGCCTAGGCGGCTGCCTAGTTCGCCTATCGGCAGCACTGGCCTGTTGACGGGCAGTGTGGAGGTGATATGTCGCCTGTTAACCCTGTAAAGTCCACACTTTTCAGTGCCGTTGCGACATGACCCAACTCACTTGGTTTCATCTTTGATGCAGCTGCGAAGCCTTTCTGCAGTGACATGTGTACCACCCTGTCCAGTTGCCTTTGCAGCTTAAGGGGGCAGTCAAAGGGCAGGAAAAAAGCATCTCAACCGCCTATTTTCACTGCCCCCCGATTGTGTAAATGCACCCTCAATGGGCATAAAATAAAGGAGTTGTAAAAGCAGAAGGGTTTTTATCTCAATGCATTCTATGTATTAAGATAAAAAAAAAACCTTCTGTGTGTAGCAGCCCCCCCAGCACTCCCTAATTTCTTACCTGAGCCCCTTCTCTCTCCAGCAATGTCCAAGCCGCCCGGGACTCTCCTCCTGATTGTCTGAGGCACAGCAACGGCCCCATTGGCTTCCACAGCTGTCAAGTAAAGTCAGTCAGCTAATCAGGGGAGAGAGGGGACGGGGCAAGGTCAGGGCTCCGTGTCTGAATGGATACACGGAGCTCTGACTCGGCTCGGGTGCCCCCATAGATAGCTGTGGGCTGTGGGGGCACTCGATAGGAGGGAGTGGCCAAGAGCAGCAAAGAGGGACCCGAGAAGAGGAAGATCTGGGCTGCTCTGTGCCAATCCACTACACAGAGGAGGTAAGTATAACCC
Source organism: Glandirana rugosa (assembly GCA_018402905.1). Classification (NCBI taxonomy): domain Eukaryota; kingdom Metazoa; phylum Chordata; class Amphibia; order Anura; family Ranidae; genus Glandirana; species Glandirana rugosa. The sequence continues at coordinate 83,547 of BLSH010044326.1, forward strand.
GTTTGTTATTAAAAAAAAACAAAAAAAGGGGCTTTACAATCACTTCACTCCATCCAGCTGGACTGATAGGGTACCCCGATCTAAGATATCAAAAATATTTTACTCCAGAGATAATGTTTTATACAATATATACTGAGATATCGAAATACATTATCCTATGTGTGTTGGGACAAATGTTCATTGTATAGGAACTCTTTTATTATTGGGTCTAAATGACTTTATCATAAATAGAATCCATCCACCAGAAGCCAATCCAGTCCAACCCCTCGATAATATATTATAATAGAATAATATAGAATGTTAGTTTATTTGTAGTCCTCTGAAAAACACAAGGTTGCAAAGAAGGGAGGTGAGCTTTTTGCAATCCGTTGGGTTGCAGATTGCAGCAACATTTGCTTTCAAATTCTACAAATATTATTGATAATTCACCAATCTGTATATTATTATATTTCTCTAGGCAGAGACAATAGAGGCAATGTGTGGATACAAGACATCCGAACCCCAATCAAATTCCAATCACTTTAAACTGAATGAAGGGCCCTAGAACATTGTTTTCATTCTATTGCAGGGATTTTATTCTGGCTTTTAAACACAAAATAAAAAAATAAATGTAAAAAAAAAAAAATTAATAACGTAATACGTACTGTATATCTATTTTTATTTCTTGAGGAAAACTAAGCATTCTTTTGGTGCCCTCAGACGAATGAATGACGAAACACGTCAGGGCGTGACCAGACGGCATCTCTGACAACCAGGACGATCGGAGAGGATCTCATCCGGGAACACTGCTGATCGGCTTTATGCAGGGAGGCGGTGAGAGGGATTTATCTCAGACGTTCTTTTTATATCCATTCACGCTGTTTGTGGGTGATTTTAAATGTGAGTGCGCACCCCGTAAAGGGGCATTGTATAGAATTTGAAATAAAGGTTTGCAAACGATAATGCACTATTGAAGCTTCATTTATTGAAAGGCATATGCAGATCCCAGACAAAAGACACCACGTGGTGATGTGAGATTGACGTTGTCCATCAAGCAACATCTACATGTGTATTGTGCTGTTTTTGATCTTAACTCTGGTGAGTCTCTCCATATAGGGGGAAAGCCCCTTCCTTTCACATCTGGTGTGGTGGCAGACCTTTAGTTTGAAGATTCGGCGTTTATTTCATCACCCCTGCTGTTGGATCTATGTTTATATATATCTTTTATTCACCCACACAGATTTTTGGACTTTGGCTTTATTTGGACTGAGTATTTTTATTCATTATTTTAGTTACAATTATCTACATTTGTAATCTCCCTTTTTCCTGATAAAGGGATTTCGCGTTGTCATGATCAGCTGTTTAAAGTAGTTACCTCCTTTAATACCTGTTTAGTGTTCGATTCTAAGGTATCCTTCATACAATTCAGATATACAAATATTGGATTTTTTAGCGCTGCTGAGTTCAGTCAATTGATTCAATTAATTATCTGAACCCTATCTTTACATTCTTTTGGTGATGCTGTTATTTCGGTGTATGTATTTTACTTTGTATGCAATCTGCAGACAAAAAAACAGACTGTAAAAAAAAAAAGTTGTTCTGCTTTGACCCCTAATAACTGGAGTTTTGTAGATAAAAAGTATACATTTAAGGCTCCATGCACACTGGACACTATCTGGGCTTTCTCAGCGTCGGGAAGGAGACGCTGCTTAGAAAACGTTCTTTTGCAGTGTTTTGTAAGCAGCGTTTAGCGGCGTTTATCTGCGTAAGCGTTTTTTTTTTTTTTCTTCATTAGCTTCCATTGACTGCAAAAAACGCCGGACGCCAATAAACAGGCGTTTATGAGCGTTTAGCGGCGTCTAGCGTTTTTTGTGGTCAAAAGAACGACTTTTGAACGCCAATTCAGGACATTCAGATAACAGCCCAAAAATGCCACTGCTGATAAACGACAATTAACGTCCATGTGTGAATGGTCACATAGGATAACATAAAGTGGCGTTTTTGGGCTGTTAAAAAAACCGCCCAAACGCCCAAAAACGGTCGTTTATCAGATACAGTGTGCATGGAGCCTTATTCTATATGTTCTGTTTATAACGATACAAAAGTTACAATTTTGATTGAAAGCACAAGAAAATAAGGGCCGGTTCACACTGCTGCGAACACTATTGCGAATTTAAGCCGTTGCGATAGCTTAAGTCATCTGCAATAACATAGTGTTCTATCAGGGCTGTTCAAATCGATGCGTTGCGAATCTAATCCGTGAAAAAAAGGGTCCTGTGCGAGTTTGAACCGCGTGCGATGCTGTGCGTTGCGAATTCAGCTCCATAGACTACAATAGAACATGGATTAAAAACGCAATCTCCCATTCACATCACTGCAATTCCTTCCCCCTCCAGCTCCAGATACAGCTTTGCAGTAGATTCGCACCAACACATGTAGAAATCACACTTGTCACAAAAAACCCCGCAATTTGCACCGCAATCATACCAAATCTGCGGTAAATTCGCACCACAGCAGTGTGAACCGGCCCTAAAGGTGTATATGTATATGTATGCTGACCACCCGCCATGGATTGACGGTTTGATATCGCGAAACGCCGTCACCTGACGGCAGCGCGAGATTGCGGATCGTGAGTGCGTGCATCGCCGGAGGGGCGCTCACTGTGTTCCGGGGGAGCCAGGTAGCTGGTAGGGTGCACTCGATGTCCGTCGGCTACCTGCGATTGCTCCCCCCACAGTGACAGAACGGAGGTCCGTGTATCTAAACAACAGATCTCCGTTCTGACGGGGAAGGGCTGTGATCGCAGACCTCCTGTATATGGGAGCCGCGATCACTCCCCTCCCCCAGCCCAGCCCCCATACAGTTAGAACACATACAGGGAACACAGTTAACGCCTTAGGGCGCCCTCTGCAGGTTAACCACTTCCCTGCCAGTGACATTTATACAGTAATCAGTGCATTTTCATAGCACTGATCGCTGTTTAAATGCCAATGGTCCCAAAAAAGTGTCAAAATGGTCCGACATGTCCGTCGCAATATCACAGTCCCTATAAAAATTGCAGATCGCCGCCATTACTAGTAAAAAATAAAAAAAGCCACAAATGAATTCTCATCATTCGTAAATGTGGCAACTTTTGCGCAAACCAATCAATATACGCAGATTGCAAATTTTTTTTTTTACCAAAAATATGAGGAAGAATATAAATCAGGCAAAAGCGATAAAAAAATGTTTTTTTATATTTTTTTTTTGGATTTTTATTACAGCAAAAAGTAAGAAACATTGTTTTTTTTTTTGCAAAATTGTTGCTCTTATTTTTGTTTATAGCGGTGCTCAGAAATGATGCAGAGGGGATAAAATATCACCAAAAGAAAGCTCTATTTGTGGGAAAAAAAGGACGCAAATGTTGTTTGGGTACAACGTTGCACGACCGCGCAATTGTCAGTTAAAGCGACGCAGCGCCAAATCGCAAAAAGTGCTCTGGTCCTAAAGTGGGAAATCCTTCCGGGGCTGAAGTGGTTAATACGACGCTAAAAAAGATGAACCAGCAAATGGTAAGAAAAAAAGTTTAAATATTAATGGTTAAAAAATATTTTATCACAGTTGACATGTGTCGACCTGGCAGATAAGCCGGCGGCATGTTTGCTTCATCTCATGGACCGGCCTATCAAAAAGTGCAAATCCTCCCTCACCATCCATTCCCTGAACGCGGCTAAATCCTGCGTCCCTCTCTGTTGGAAGTCGGATAGTCCACCCATTTGTGTGCGCAGCCTATTGCATTAGGGCAGTGGTTCTCAACTCCGGTCCTCGGGCCCCCCCAACAGGCCAGGTTTGCAGGATAACTGAAATACATCACAGGTGATAGAATTTTACTGCTCAGTGATTGCAGTATTCTAGTCTGCATCTCCCCAAGGTAATACTTAAAATCTGGCCTGTTGGGGGGGCCCGAGGACCGGAGTTGAGAACCACTGCATTAGGGTGTGCACCACAAGAGATAGGTGTCAGTAATTTATTTTTATTTTTACAATTTTGTTTTTTTATTATTTTTTACAATATTATATATTTTTTTTCCATTTTTTTTTTTTTAGGAGCCCTGCTGCGGGGCTTTCGTGAAATATCAGAGGTCTAAACAGACCCCTGATGTCTCACTTTGGAGACTGAGGACAAAGATTCCCCAAGTCCCTTTCTCTGCAGCCAGACAGCAGGGGGGATCTGCACAGTACAGAGTGGTTAGGGTGTGCCCAGGCACACCTGCCACCCTATGTGCGCATGCCTATGAGTCCACCCCCGCTGGCCCTATGGTTTTCCAAGGTCGGTGAACTGAGGGATATGGAGGACCTTACGGCCAAACTGCATAACAGGGAGGAGACCTTTCGAGAGACCTGGAGACCGTGGCAGCACTTTGTGTACACCGATGCAGTGAAGAACTTGCATGCTAGGTCGGGTGGCCGGTTGGCGGACAGGGCCTACGGGCACGGGGCTCATATTCTTCTACTCTATGTTGTCCGTATCTCTCAGCTAATGTCTTTTTCTTCTCTCTCTCATCTTCGACTCTCCCATCTATTCCTTCCTGCACAGGTCATGTGAAGGGTCCCTGTTTCCTCAGCTATTCATGGGGTCCATTGGGCGACAATCCTTTCTATGATATGGGGCAGACCCCCCCAGAAACAGATACTTCAGGGCCCATGCCTCTGTACTTCCCCCAATACCCTATCCTCTTTACCTTTGGTCTAATAGCAAGTTTTTTACAGGGATGATGACTGCCTACCTATGGTCCTTTTCTTCCATGTTTTATTAAAATCTGAAAAGCTATGTACCCATATGAGCCGCATGTTGGCGGGGGGGGGCACCTGGGCCATAAAGATAAGGTATGGTCTCCTTTCAAGAGACATATGGGTCTTATGCAGTGGTGTATCATCCATGGGTGCAGGGTGTTCACTGAACACGGGCCCTGAGGGGTGGGGGGCCCACAGTGCTCTGACCAACACTGCATGTAAGGATGATCTGTCCTTGGTTGACAGCCGGGGATTATCGGTGCGGTGTGGGCTTGCACACGGGCTCACTAATTTCATGATACGCCCCTGGTCTTATGGCCCATTCATGGTCAGTCCAGGCTGTCCCCCTCCCCGCCCTCCTGGTCATACTGTAAGGTTACTGGTTTTATGAGCAGATGCAGGGACTGGCGATGTCTCTTATCTTAACTTTGTATGCTACGTGTTGAATGTACAGTTACTCTGTAATGTATTTTTTCTCAAGAAATAAAAAGAATTACAAAAAAAAAAATTTTATTTTGTTTATTATTATTTTCTATTAAATCTTTTGACTAAAAACATACACAAATCTAAAATTGTGTTGTTTTTTTTTAAACAAATAGAGTCAGTGTAGATAAAAAAATATTAATTTTATTCTGTAATTTTCTTTCCAGCGTCACAATTCTGACATTACAGGCAGCATTTTTAAGGCTTTTTTTATTTTCAATACTGCACATTTTGTAATGTGATGTAAAAAATAAACTAACAAATTAAATGAAAGTTTATTAATGTATTTAATTTTATCAAAGTGATTGTAAAGGTTCATTTTTTTGTTTTGTAAAATAACAATGTATGTCATACTTACCTGCTCTGTGCAAGGGTTTTGCACACAGCGGCCCCGATCCTCTTTTTCTGGGGTTCCCCAGCGGCACTCCTGGCTCCTCTGCTTCATCCGGTGCCCCCGCTGAGACCCGCTTTCCCTGGGGGCACCCATGTGGGTGTGCTACCGAGTCCTGCTGCTGCGTCCATTGACACGACCCCACCCCCAGCTCCCGTGTCACTGGCTCCCGCTGCTATCAGTCTATCCAATGAGGACTCGAGACAGCGGCTGGTGCTGCAGGGCTCGTGCTCGTCACTGGAACAATTGGGTTCAGGTAAGAAAAAGGGGAGCTTTGGGGGGGGGGGGGGCTGTTGCAGCACAGAAGGTTTTTCACCTTAATGCATAGAATGCTCCTTGAGAGTTTACAGCTCCTTTAAGGCTGATGGTTAAAAAGATATAATAAAATAAAATCAGCAGAAAAATAAAAAGAGAAAGGGGATGAGGAAGTTAACTAGGGCTGCTTATGAATAGTGTGTTAAATAGGAAGTAAACCCTGATAGGGTTTACTTTCTCTATATTCCCCTGCAAAGTAGAGGCATAATGGGCTACTATGCATTGTATACTAGCCCATTATGTGTCACTTACCTGCAAACGAAGCCTGCGACTTCCAGCGATGTCCCCTGTACAGGCAGCGTCCATCTTCAGCCCCTCTTCCTTCTGGGGCCGCGACTCCGGCTCTGTGACTGGCCGGAGTCGCGTGACGTCACTCCTGCGCATGCGCGTGGGAGCCGCCAGTCATGGCACGATCTCAGTGAAGAAACGGCACGGAGGCAGTTTCTTCACTGCGCATTATGTGCTGAAATGACGTTGGCACATCTCGTACACTGCATATCTCCTGAACCGTGCAGGTTTGGGAGATATGCAGGGCACCTACAGGTAAGCCTTATTATAGGCTTACCTGTAGGTTAAAGTGGTTGTCAACCACTTTAAAGAGTGTTAAAAAGGAGTCTAATAAGAAGAACAAAAAAACAAAACTATTCTACTATCAAGGTTTCTTTAATTGATACTGTATTCAGATCAAAGATCACCTTTTATATCTGCAGGCAAATGAAATGGAGTAAATGTAATGTAACAATACTCTTGTTACATTGTACTTCTGAATGAGACTTTTGAACAATAGCAGCTTTGTCTCTTGCGTCTAAATTGGCACACCTCTGAAAATCAATCCACATTTGGATCACTTTGATGGGCAGCGATATGACTCCTCCTCTCCATCTGATTTGACCCTGTAAATGCCACACTAAAACCCAGCAACTGCATGCATTACACGCAGTCGCAGTGTGGTTGCGGTGCATCCCCATTTGCTAAAAATGAGGTTCAACCACTTGTTTTAACACCCCCAACCACAAGTCTAAGCAAGCCCTAAGGCCCCTTTCACACTGTGACCACCCGAGCGTCAGCGGTAAACCGCCGCTAATATAGTGGTGATCTACCACTGTAATAGCAGCGCTATGGCGCTGCTATTCAGGCGGCAGCAGGGCACTTTTAACTCCCCCAAAAGGGGTTAAAAGTGTCGGCGCTCCTGGAGCGGTGTACAGCTGCTTCGGGAGCACTGCCATTTATGGTGGAGCGGTGTACGGCTGCTTCAGGAGCACTGCCCATTTATGGTGGAGTGGTGTATACACCGCTCCTTCACCGCCCCAAAAATCATGCATGTTTGATTTTCCTCCCGCGAGTGCACCGCCCTAAGCCACCCCAGTGTGAAAGGACACGCTGGGTTTAATGGGGAGGCGCTTTACAGGCGCTATTTTTAACTAAATAGCGCCTATAAAGCACCCCAGTGTGAACAGGGCCTTTTAGAAGCTGTTGCAGCTATTGCTGGATAGGAAGATTGGGGCAGGCTGGGAAAGGTTTCATGTGCTTAACCAGGGGCAGCCCATCCATTAAGGGCGCAACGGGTGCCTCCCCCCCCCCCTGTCTATCGTCGCCTCCCCTATCCATGCGTCTGGCCCCTTTCAGGGTGCATGAATTCCAATGGAGAGGGGGTGTTTAGTAGAAATTATTGGATGGCTGGCCACCTGATCTCTTTTACATGAAGCAGACTCTGCTAATGCCCCCCTAACACAATGAATTCCAGACTCCCATGTCCCACCTTGCTGCCCAGGGCCCACACGGTGGGTGTCAAGATGGATGGCAGTGGGAGGTAAGCATTTATGTCTCCTTAAAGGGAACCTATGACCTCCAATATGCAATCACATAGGGGGCTTAAATCTCACATCTCCACTACAAGTCGCCTGAAGCCAAATGCCTGAAGCTCAAAAAATGTTCTGGAGCTTTTTGTGTAGCTATAATCGGGTAGATTGGCACATTTTTAAAGTGTTTTTTGTTCCATAGAAATGCATGGAAACATTTGCTTCAAGCATTTTTGATGGTTTTAGTGCGTTTTTCTGCTCAAATGCAAAAATTAAATAAATAAATGAATAATAATAATAATCATAAATAAAAAATAATAATAATAAAAAAAAAAAATATATATATATATATATATATATATAAAATAACCCTAACCCCAACCCCTACCCCTAATATTATTCCCTAATATTAACCCTTATCCCTAATCCTAAACTCTAATATTAACTACAAACCCTAATAATAACCCTTAACCCTAATATTAACCCCTAAACCTAAACAAAATAAATAAATAATAAGTAAATAAATAAATAACAATAAATAATAATAAATAAATAAATTAACCCCTAGCCCTAACCTTTAACCCCTAACCCTCAACCCCTTACAAAAAAAAAGAAAAGAATAAATAATAAATAAAAGCAGATGAAAAAGCTGGGAGACTTAGCAACAACAGATTATATTTTTTTTCTAGATCAAAAACGCTGCTAGGAAATGCCCTACAACATGCATACAAATTCCCTAAAAAAACTCCTGAAATGTTCTATGGTTCATATAAGTGCGTTTTGCTGTGTGTTTTTCTTCTCAAATGCAATAATTAAATAAAAATAAATAATAAAATGTATGAATAAAAATAAATAAAGAAACCCTAACCCCAACCTTCAATCCTAATATTAACTTTTAACCCTAATATTGACCCCTAACCCTAATATAAACCCCTAACCCCTAACACTAACCCCTAACCCTAATATAAACCCCTAACTCTAATATGAATCCATAACCCTAATATTAACCACTAACCCTAATATTAATCCCTAATCCTAATATAAACCCCAACCTTAATATTAACCCCTAACCCTACTACTAACCACTAAAATCCCTAACCCTAATATAAACCCCTAACCTTAAGATTAACCCCTAACCCTAATATTAAACCCTAACCCTAATATACACCTCTAACCCTAACATAAACCCCTAACCCTAACATAAACCCCTAACCCTAATATAAACTTCTAACCCTAATATAAACCTCTAACCCTAAAATAAACCTCTAACCCTAACATAAACCTCTAACCCTAATATAAACCCCTAACTTGAATATAAACCTCTAACCCTAATACTAACCCTAAACAATATAAACATCTAACCCTATTAATCGCTAACCCTAATACTAGCCCCTAACCCTAATATTAACCCCTAAGCCTAATATAAACCTCTAACCCTAAAATAAACCCCTAACTCTAATATAAACCTTGAACCCTAATATTAATCCCTAACACTAATATTAATCCCTAACACTAATATAAACCTCTAACCCTAATATAAACCCCTAAACAATATAAATATCTAACCCTAATATGAATCCCTAACCCTAATACTAAACCCTTAGCCTAATATAAACCCCTAACCATAATACTAACCCCTAAACAATATAAACCTCTAATACTAACCGCTAACCCTAATATAAACCCCTAACACTAACCCCTATATAAACCTACTAACCCCTAATATTAATCCATAACCCTAATATAACAATACTAACCCCCAATCCTAACAAAATAAATAACTAAAGATAGAATAAATAAATGACCCCCTAACCCTTAACCTGTTACAAAAAACAATGTAAAAAATAAATAAAAGTGAATGAAAAGTCTGGGAGACACAGCAATGAATGATGAAACCGATGATATTTTTCTATTTCTATTGGCTAATTAAATAACGGCAAAGCTCACAAACGCTATAAAAACAAAAAACGTATAAAAACGCTCGGGGACGCGCATACAAGCGCTCTAAAAAACGCCCACAAATGCGGAGCTCATGAATGCGGCCCCGGTGGGGATTACAATAATGAGGGTTTATGGACTTTTATTGGAATTATAGATTTGATTCGCTGTTGAGGAATTATTGCAAAAAATAAGACAGCAGCTGGCAGCAGTTTATTGTGCAGAAAATAATAACATATTTGGGGGTTCGGTAATCTTCAGGTATAAAATCTGCATTTTTCCATCAGGGTAAAAAAATAAAAAAGAGCAAAGCTCCGGCAGTGAATGGGGGAGGGGGGGCACCGATTTCCCGTCTCCATTTCTAATAAAACAACTTTCTATAAGAAGCTGATTATTGATAATGATTATTGATAATGATTACTGATAATGATTATTGATAATGATTATTGATTATCTCTGTATGTACGGCCGGTATCCTGGTTCTATAGAAGGGAATACGGGAGACGTCTCTATAGATTCTGCCGGTACAGTCGGTACTCCGGGCCGGGGATCGCACAGAACGCACAGCGCCGCAACTCTCCGTTCCACCTTAAGACGCGGCCGGCTGGAAGGGATCGCGCCTGCGCAGAGCTGGAGGGGCGGGGGCGGAGCTGTCTGTCACTCAAGTAACGGGAAAAGGCTGCCGCGGGAATGCGCAACTCGGAAGGGGGCGGAACCTGGCGGCAGCGCGCAGCAGGCGGACAAGTTGCTGAGAGTGAGGAGAGAGAGAGAGAGAGAGGAACCGGGACCGGCGGCGGAGGAGGAGGAGGAGGAGGAGGTGAGAGACCGGGAAGGAGGAGGGGGACACCCGTGTACAGGGTTAAGGGGGGGAGGG
>BLSH010044326.1:128991-141316 GCA_018402905.1 Glandirana rugosa
GATGACATAGAAGATGGTACACTCACACAAAAATTTCTCATTAACCACTTAAGGTTTATTTCGTCAAAATGTGTAAAACTGCTTTATTTGGAATTCACCAATTACTCTTTAAAAACACACTCACATGGTAGAAGATACAGTAGCGCATAATCACATTGCCGCCTCGAAACATTGACTTCACCAACAGTTCGGTACCTGCCCGTTCAGTTTTACAGGGAACGTCCGTTCGTAGGTCAGCTGTTCACTTCCGCTGTTGCGTCGCTCGGCCCGGCACTGACGCGTTTCGTCACATCCGACTTCGTCAGAGGGCGTGGCCGAGCGGCGCGACGCAACCATTTTTTATAGCGGACATAAGGGTCAGAGTCCGCCCCCATGACCGTGGCATCCACCCGTCTCCAGGCAACGCGCAACAGATAAGGAGCGGCTCTTGTCAAAAAACGATCCTCGGAGCTGAATTTAAGATTAAGGACTTCATCACGTGTAACACGACACATGTGGTGTATGCCCTGAAGTGTCCCTGTGGTCTCCTTTATATAGGCAGAACTAAACGCCCCCTACGGGTAAGGATTGCAGAGCATATTACAAACATTAAGCTGGGTTTCAGAGACCACAATGTATCCTTACATTTTTTGCAGGCCCATAATCGTGACCCGATGGGCCTCAAATTTTGGGGGGTGGAACATGTGGTCTCACCTTGGAGGGGCTCTAATCGTGTTAGGGATCTGTCCAAACGCGAGACCCGCTGGATATTTATGACTGATTCGCTCACGCCTAAAGGCCTGAATGTTGAATTAGACATTAATAGCTTTATTAATGACTATTTATACTTTTGATCCCTTAGTAAAATAGGCCTCCGTCCTTCTGGTACATATTAAGTCTAACCTATGTATGGGACAGTTTAAATTTTCCTGCATAGAGAGAGTGACTGATTGGTATTTTTATTGATCTCATGTCTATGTTTTAAATGATGTTTTTTTATATTTTATGTTTTAGAAACTCATTATGAGAGCACATAAAATTTTATTGGTTAATTTACGAGAGAAATGACCCGTTGATCGTGGAAGTCCGAGTCCAGGCAGCGGTCTCTCGCAAGTGTCTATGGACGGCTCATATATGTACTATTTGTATTCCCTGCAGAGCGAGATAAATAATGGTGCTCTCGTTCTGCGGCGATTTTAATATGTGTAAAAGATTGCTATATGTTTTTTCATACTTGTACATTTACACTCCAGAATTTTTAGCATTGATTTATAAATTGGATAGCTTAGCCTGTATATTGTATATATCCTATGACCAAAGGATCGTTTTTTGACAAGAGCCGCTCCTTATCTGTTGCGCGTTGCCTGGAGACGGGTGGATGCCATGGTCATGGGGGCGGACTCTGACCCTTATGTCCGCTATAAAAAATGGTTGCGTCGCGCCGCTCGGCCACGCCCTCAGACGAAGTCGGATGTGACGAAACGCATCAGGGCCGGGCTGAGCGACGCAACAGCGGAAGTGAACAGCTGACCTACGAACGGACGTTCCCTGTAAAACGGAACGGGCAGGTACCGAACTGTTGGTGAAGTCAATGTTTCGAGGCGGCAATGTGATTATGCGCTACTGTATCTTCTACCATGTGAGTGTGTTTTTAAAGAGTAATTGGTGAATTCCAAATAAAGCAGTTTTACGCTATGAAGGTGTCTCCACCCCCTTCTTGTTTCCATACATTCCCTTGAGTAAACGAGGAGTGTCACCAGAGGAACGGATCGTGTCTCATCTGAGCTGGTGTTGGGGCCACTACAGGATATTTCCTACATAGCGTTTGGGAGTTCTAATGCTGGTATCTCACCAGTATCTGGTGAGTGCATCCCCATAGGGGGACTTTGATCAACTCTCACGAGGTGACACTGTGTCGGTGGAGGGGTAGCACATATATATTGAAAATTTGATGATACCAGATGAATCTTTATTCGGTTGACTGATAACCAATTTGGAGTGCTGCTGCAGGATTTTTGTTTTTTCCTTGGATGACGTTTAGAAGGAACATGTATAGCGCCATCAGTTTACGCAGCGTTTTAAATATATATTATACATTCACATCAGTCCCTACCCTCAGGGATCTTAGATTGTAAGCTCCTTAACTCGCATTCATACATACATACATACATACATAGTAGGGCCAATGTAGACAGAATCCAATTAACCTACCAACATGTCTTTGGAGTGTGGGAGGAAACCAGAGCACCCGGAGGAAACCCACACAGACGCAGGGAGAACATGCAAACTCCTGGCGGGTAGCCCTGTGGTTTTGATTCGAAACGATGACCCCAGGGCTGCTAGGTGGAAGTGCTAACCACCGAGCCACTGTGCTGCCCAATTTATATAATGGCAAGCTTGTGTTCAAAACGTGTTTGCAAAGGGAAAGGAGTGGGGAATGGGTTCAAGTCACAGTAATGGCCTTTCTGGCATAAAACAGACCGATGATGGTGTTCTCTGCTACTGTAGGTATTATGTTTTCCACCAGGCCCAACAGGCAAATGCTCATAGAGGGCAGCAGGGAGGTATGTGCAGCTGTATTGATCACTCCCATCAACTGGCGATCGCATGGCATGTCCAGAAAATATGGAAGAAATCTCCAGGAAAGTGGCCACCCCACCAGCGCTCCTGAGAGTGCGAGGCGTTTGTAATTTATTTATTTTTTTTAATTTGATTTGTATATCTATAATGCTTTTCTCCCTGGAGATGCAAATCCCTTAGGTGGCAAGGCAGCCATGTTGGATGCACTCAGTTACATAGTTAATCTGGTTGAGAAGACGACACCAGGCCATCCAGTTCAACCAGCAGAAGGGGGGGGGAGCATGACGCAAATAGAAGCCCTCCATATACAGGTGCATCTCATAAAATTTGAAAGATCGTCCAAGTTAATTTTATTTCAGTAATTCAATTCAAAAAGTGAAACTTGTGTATATATTATATAGATTCATTACACACAGAGTGATGCATTTCTTTCTTTTAATGATGATGATTATGGCTTATAGCTAGAGAAAACCCAAAATTCAGTATCTCCAGAAAACTAGAATATTACAGAAGACCAATAAAAAGATGTTTAATACAGAAATGTTTGCTTACTGCAAAGTTGGTCCATGTACAGCATAGGATGCACTCAGTAGTTGGTCGGGGCTCCTTTTTTGCATGAATTACCGCATCAATGCGGCGTGGCATGGTGGCGATCAGCCTGTGGACTACTGAGGTGTTATGGAAGCTTTGATAGCTGCCTTCAGCTCATCTGCATTGCTGGGTCTGGTGTCTCCTCTTACTCTTGACAATACCCTACAGATTCCCTATGGGGTTTAGGTCAGGCGAGTTTGCTGGCCAATCAAACACAGTGATGCCATGCACATTAAACCAGGTATTGGTACTTTTGGCAGTGTGGGTGGTGCCAAGTTCTGCTGGAAAATGAAATCGGCATCTCCATAAAGCTGGTCAGGAGAGGGAAGCATGAAGCGCTCTAGAATTTCCTGGTAGAGGGCTGCATGGACTATGGGCTTGATAAAACCCAGTGGACCAACACCAGCAGATGACATGGCTCCCCGATTAGACACAGCACAAGCCGATGTTCTGCCGAAAACTCCCAACTCTCCAAAGTCTTTAACCACGTCACTTCTGGTGATTCTCGAGCAGCAGTAATTGGAGATTTTGACGAGTTGGCTGTTTTCACAGAGAACCGGGTAAGGAGAAATATAAACGTTTTTGCCGCCTTGGAGGCGGCCATGTTGGTGGGTAGCGGCAGGACTAAAGCTGGATACGCACTATCTACAATTTTTTTTGTTGTTGTTTTTTTTTTCTTTTTCTTTTCGATTTATCAAAACCATATAATATGAGGTCAAACCTTAAGAGTTTCAATTTGTATTCAATCAGGAAGACCCTTGCACTACATAGCAGCAAGTATCGGGTGCAACTACTAGGAGATCCACTGTACTATAGCCGATGTAATTGAAGAATATAATGCATGCAATAAATATGAAAGTCCAGTTTAAAAGTCCATGAAATCCATAATAACACTAAGGGCAGCCATCCATAGTGAGCTGAAACCCGAGCTCACAATCACTGAAAAGAGAGCAAAGAGAGGCGCCTCTAAGTGTAATAAGTATGACACATTTATTAAAACACAGCCAAGTAAAAACTCACATGGAGTGCATAATAATAAGGCACATCGATGGATCCTCAGGGGAGAAGGAACGCCAATCCAGCCCAGGGTGCAGTCGTCCGTCAGATGTGCAGCGTCTCGTAGTGCTCCTCGCCGTGATGGAAAGAGGCCGGCCGGCGTCCGGTGTCCTGGTAGCCGCGCACATCCATGTCCCCTTGTGCCTGAGGAAGTAGCGCGGCTACCAGGACACTGTAGCCAGCCCGCTATCGAAACGCGTCGCATACTAATGACGCCATCCTCCCACGCCTCTCCTCTGTGCGCTCCCAGCTTCGTTCCGAGTACCCTCACCGACCCGTCAGCCTCTTTCAATCACGGCGAGGAGCACTACGGGAAGAAATAGAAGAAAGGAGCTTAAAAAAAGGAAATGAATGCAGCTATCACATCTAAGAATTGGTAAGCTGCAATATGTTTGCTTTGGGTTTAAAGGGGTTGTAAAGGTAAAGGGTTTGCATGCATTAAGATAAAAAGCCTTCTGTGTGCCACAGACCCCCTAATAATTACCTGAGGTCCCTCTCTGTCCAGCGATGTCCACGAGTGTCTCATCTGCCCAGACTTTCTTTCCTGATTGGCTGAGACACAGCAGTGGCAACATTGGCTCCCACTGCTGTCAATCAAATTCAACTAGCCAATCAGGGGAGAGAAGGGGCGGGGCTGTGTCGGGGCTCCATGTCTGAATGGACACAGGGAGCTGTGACTCGGCTCGGGTGCCCCCACTGCATGCTGCTTGCTGTGGGGGCACTGAACAGGAGGGAGGGGCCAGGAGCACAGAAGAGGCACCTGAGAAGAGGAGGATTGGGGCTGCTGTGTGCAAATCCACTGAAACAGAGCATGTAAGTATGCCATGGTTTTTATAGGGGGGAAAAAAAACCCTGAGCCTTTACAATCCCTTTTTTAATACGGCTTTAATGGCTTCCTCAAAATATTCTCCCATTTGGCAGAGGGCTGACGTTGTGAATATCAGGATCTGCCTGTACTTGGCCTAAAATTACAATACAAAGAGGATGTGCTTTCCAGAATCTGATTCATTTCCTTGTAAGTGTAGGCGGACGCACAATCACTTCCTCTTTCTTATTTGAGAGAAAATTGTCAACGACACATGATGGCTAAGTGACATCCTCGCAGAAGGCAAGATGTGTAAAGAGCTGGGTGACGGGTTTTACATGGGATGTTCTGAGCTGGGTACAAGGGGAACTTGCGTCTGTCTTTTTATTAAAGCGGAACTTTACCCATAACGACTTGATAAAAAATAATATTCTTTAGCAAGGAACATACATTCCACATTAATAATTATGCTACCAAAATTAGTGTACGCTGTAAATTGCCTCCAACATTGTTCCTGTTTCTTCTTACTGGAGGCTGCCATTTTGCTGAAGCCCAGAGCCCCTGAACAGCAGTAATTCATAAAGTGGAACTAAACCCAATCGATTTAACGATTTCAAAAAACAGTTACATTCCTGGATTGGTAACGGTTACACTTGCTTGTATCCTCAACCGAATTGTCAAACCATCAAATGGCTGGTGTCGTAACTGATCACATGTGCAGTACGATGGCAGTTGCTGATCAAACAGAAGCGGCTTCCTTGGCTGTAAAGGGTAGGACAGTTTAATTCTGCTTTAGGCTGGGTTCACACCGATGTGGGTTTCCCCGCATTCCAATTTGCATGACAGGAGAATGTGCCCGGCTCTCAATGGAGCCGGTTCACACATTTCCTGGGTGGCCGTGGAGCCCACAGGAGAAGCGTCTGGTGTGTCTTTGGCTCAGTTTCCAGGTCCAAATTCAGGCAAAAATTTAGGTCTGATTCGTCCCTGTAGCGGAGAACGGGCGCACCGGACACCCTGCTGTAAGCCGCGTCCGCACACAGTGTGAACCCAGCCTTAAGGCTGTCAGCAGATTGGCCTCATCAATCTCGGCAGTGCCTAAAAATTGAGCGCAACTGAGCATGTGCAGGGCAGGGTGAGACCGTGTATTACTGGATTAAACGGTATAGACACTTTTTGCTGTTGGTTTATATGGCTATACATGCAAAAGGGGCCGACCTGAAGTTATCTAGCACAGTGGTTCTCAACTCCGGTCCTCTGACAGGCCAGATTTTAAGTATTACCTTGGTGAGATGCAGACTAGAATGCTGCAATCACTGAGCAGCAAATGATATCATCTGTGATGTATTTCGGCTATCCTGCAAACCTGGCCTGTTAGTGGGTCCCGAGGACCGGAGTTGAGAACCACTGATCTAGCACGCCTTAAAGATGAACTTGAGGAATTCAGCCACTTTGATAAATGTGCTGGCACACTATGCGTTAAGTTCACCAAGGTGCGTGCCACCTTGTGGACTTTTCTCTTTTTATTAGATCTGATGGTTTTATTGCACGTACAGAGGGTAGCTATTGGCACACTCTGCGGCTCACTGCCTGCCCCTCCCCTCTGCTGCTCGGTCACAAAAGGCTTGCATTTTGTGAATACGTTCACATAATACAAAGCACTCTGTGATTGGGCAGCAGGAGGGGAGGGACGGGTGCAGCAGCTGAAGGAGCTGAGACCAGAAGGTCCAGTGTCAGAGCCCTGGAACTATAGTGATAGCTATCCTTTTTGGCGCTCCATAGAACTGTCAGATGTAAACAAAAGAAATCAGTCCACAAGGTGACATGCACCTCATTAGACTTGAATTGGTTCTAAAGGCAGAAGGTTTGCATTCTATGCATTAAGATAAAAACCTTGTGTGCAGCAGCCCCTGACCCCCCATCTTGATTCAGCGATGTTGCACGAGAGAGCTGTACAGGACTCTCCCTCCTGATTGGCTTCTGCTGCTGTCACTCCTAGTCACTGAGCCAATGAGGAGAGAAAGGGGGCATGACTGAGCCATGGCTCCATTTCTGAGCCGACACAGAGCAACAGCTTGGCTTGGGTGACCCCATAGCAAGCTGCTTGCTGTGGGAGCATCCGGCAGGAGGCAGGGGCCCAAGAAGAGGAGGATCTGGGCTTCTCTGTGCAAAACCACTACACAAAGCAGGTAAGGATGACCTGTTCATTTGGTTGTATGGCCAAAAAAAAAATAAAACCCTGTAAGGCAAAGGCTTAATGAGCTAGTATGGACCGCATACTAGCTTATTATGAAATGCCTTCGAATGAAGCTGCCACAGAGCTGCCCCGTCACCGCTGAAGGAGCTGACATGTTCCATCTGCGTTTCTTCTGGGTTCATGGCTCCGGCACTATGAGTGGCCGGAGCTGCGATGACTTCACGCCCTCCTTTCTGGCATGATACGCCGAACCTTCGCTGCACGTGCGCCGCTGTCAGCAGCTGCTTGCAAGGTGAAAACTCCTAACCATGTAGGTTTAGGAGATATTCATTTTACCTACTAGTAAGCCTTATTATAGGCTTGCCTGTAGGTAAGAATGACCAAGCAGACAATACAACTCCTAGTATGACTGCACATTTATCAAAGCTCCTGAATTCCTGGAGTTCAGCTTTAGGTTGGCCGCTTGACTGTCAATCAGATAAAGTCACTGACCTGAAACGAGCATGCAGATCAGAAATCTCAAAAAGAAATCAAAATTCCTGATTTGCATATGGGTTTCAGTTCAGTGACTAAGCGTTCACGTAACTTCTTGTCCTGAAGACACAACGGCAGAGAAAAAAAATCTCTCAAGTTAGGTGAAATTCTCCTCTTAGACCATTGTCGCTGCCAATGCAGATGTCCCCCTTTTGCAGATTTCCCTCTCTTCCTAGTTTTCCTTCCTTAGTTTTAGTTGTATTTAGTCGACTAACTCTCCAGTACATTTTTAGTCAACTAAAATCTCCAGTACATTTTAGTCGACTAAAATCGTTTTAGTCGACTAAAGCTCATCTTAATTGTCTAAAATCTAATGGGTGTAGTTAAATTGTAATGCATTATTTAAGCATTTCCCTACAATTTCCAAACTCATTATATACTGCTGGAGTGAAAACTAATGTTATTTATGGCATTGAGGTATGAAAATGCACTACAGTGTAACCCGTGTTAATCTTGACGTCAAATTTCAATTTGGTTTTAGTCTTAGTCTTTTGACTAAAATGGCATTTTAGTTTTAGTCATATTTTAGTCTTCTCAATTGTTTTAGTCCTATTTCAGTCGACTGAAATGTTATGTAGTCAACTAAAATGTTTTAGTCGACAAAATTGACACAGGCTTTCACCCCCTTCCTGCCCAAACCAATTTTCAGCTTTCAGTGCTCTGACACTTTGACAATTACTCTTTTTACACTTTTTTGTTCATAAAATTGGGCCAAAATGTATACTGCTACATATCTTTGGTACATATAACCCAAATTAGTGGATTTTATTCTGTGTGAAAGTTTGTCTACAAGCTATCGTGCCAATCATTTAAAAATTTATCACACCTGATGTATTGAGGGCCTATCTCATTTTTTGAGGCCCTGAAATTTCAGGACAGTTTAAATACCTCCCAAATTACCCCTTTTTGTAAAGTAGACAGTCCAATGTATTTAGTAAGAAGCATGGTGAGTTTTATGAAGTTGCAATTTTTTTCCCCACAATTCTTGGGGAAAAAAGATTATCATTTTTTTTACACAAAATTGTCATAATAAACTATTTCTCACACACAGCATATGCATACTTCCAATTACACCCCAAAATACATTCTCCTCTTCCCGAGTATGGCGATACCACACGTTTTGAGACTTTTACACAGCATGGCCACATGCAGAGGCCCAACATGCAGAGAGCATCGTCAGGCGTTTTAGGAGCATAAATTATGCATCTAATTTCCTGACTACCTATCACACTTTTGAAGGTCCTGGAGCACCAGGACAGTGGATTATCCCAGAAAATTATTTCCTTTTGGAAAGCAAACACCCCACCGTATAATCTATGAGGCATAATGAGTCTTTTGAACATGTCGTTTTTTTGTTTCCCACAAGCTTTTGGAAAATGTGGAAAATAAAAACCTATTTTTTTCTTACACAAAGTTGTTAATTTATAAGATTTTTCTAGCACAGAGCATGTACATAGCAAAAATTTACACCCCAAAATATATATTCTGCTGCTACTCCTGAGTATGGCGATACCACATGTGTGAGGCTTTTACACAGCCTGGCCACATGCAGAGGTCCAACATGCAGGAAGCACCGTCAGGCGTTCTAGGAGCATAAATTACACATCTAATTTCCTGACTGCCTATCACACTTTTGAAGGTCCTGGAGCACCAGACAATGGAATTACCCACAAAATGACCCTATTTTGGAAAGCAAACACACCAGCTTATATTCTATGAGGCATGGGCTGCAGATGGGTACTCAGGTATTCTTCTGGGCTGTAGATGGGTACTCGGGTACTCTGGGCGGGAGACGGGTACCCGGGTACTCTGGTCTGCTGATGGGTACTTGGGCACTCTGGGCTGGTGATAGGTACTGAGGTACTCGGGTACTCTGATGGGCTGGTGACTGGCACTCTGATGGGCCTCTTTATTTGGGGGGGGGGGGGGTGCAATCTGGGCACATACAAGTATTAGACACAAAGGCCAAGCACTGTGTCCACCCTGTAAAGTCCATGGATAAAGTCCTTAGTAAAAATTATAACTAAATAAACGTCCGCATAAAAGGCTGCACTCCTTAGGAAGAAGCCAATTCCAGCAACTGAAGAGAAAAACAAGGGAGAAGGCGCCTCTGAGTGTAGACGTTGGGATCAATTTAATAAGAATCATACAATTGGCAACTCACATTTGTGAAGAAATTAAAAGCACGTCTGTTGAGGGACTGCCAACCCAACAAGATGTCACTTCTGTCACAAGATTTGATGGGTCGCCTAATGTGACGGAACACCTGTATATCAGTATTAATTCAGTGACTCTGAGCCCTAAAGCTGTCAGGTTGGGATGATATAGCCAAGCAACCAGAATTTTCGGCCTGGTGTAAGCTTCCTTATCTCTCAGGTCAGGCTTGCTTTTAAAACTGGTTCTTGTGTTTTATGATTCTACTTTTTATCTAAAAAAAAAAAAAAAAAAATTTTTTGTTGCACATAATTTTTTTTCTGCTTAACCAAGCGGGTTTGTGTCTGCAGACAAATGCCTCCGTATGTATTGCCTTTGTCTCTTCTCTGACGACTCTTTGAGGAAGTTGCGACTTCAGCACATCCAGATATCTTGTTTATTTTCATACCCATGTTGTAATAATGTTGCTGTTTTTAAAATGTTTCCAAACCTCTTAGGCCCGGTTCACACAGGGGTGACTTGCGACTTGAGTCCCCTCAAGTCGCCCCGGGTCGCTTGACACAAGAAATCCCATTGAAGTGAATGGCAGCCGTCTTTACGTACACTACTGAAGTTGCGGCGACTTCAGAAGAGATTCCTTTACTACTTGGAGGCGACTTCTATCCGACTTGTGCCCATAGAATTCAATGGAAGTCGCCTCCAAGTCGGATCCCCCATCTAAACTGAAGCGAATTTGCAGTGCAAAGAATAGGGCAACCCCCACCCCTTCTCTGATTGGCCACAGGCAAAGTCGCCTGGCATGAAGTTGTGCTGTAAGTCGCCTCAAATCACGCTATAAGTTGCCCAAAGTTGCTTTCAAATCGCCTAGCGAAGTCGCCCCACTAGTCGGATCGCCCGTGTGAAGCCGCCCTTTAAGATTATTTAGAGAAGTTTATTTATAAAATCGCTTCGTGTTTTCAGCCATCATTTTAAAGGGTTACTAAACCCACAACAGTAAAATCAGTCTGTATATGCAGTAGAGCATGCCTGTTATACTCACTGTTGAACCTCAGGGGTTAAACCTCTGCATTGTGCAAAAAGGCTGTTTTGATCCTGCCTTCTCTAATCCTCCCCTTCTTCCACTGTCTCCTAATTTCCTGATAACGCAGAGTCTATTGAGTCAGGCTGCACATGCTCAGATTGGTGTATTGTTAGTGTGTTTTTTGTTTTTTTTGTTTTTTTTTCCTTGGGAGGGTGCATGTGATCAGCACTGTCCAGACAGAGGGTCAGGGGTCCTGCAGCCTCATAGGACAGTCAGAGGAGACTGAAAACTCCTCCTACAAGCTTTAACCAGACACTGATAGAAGTCACAAGACTGCTATATACTGCTGATGAGAAAAGGTATTTAGCTGTTTATATTTACTAAAATAATTGCATTCCCATGTTCTGTGTACTGTGGGAGACCAGATATAGTGAATGCAGGCTCCTGGGTTTAGTAACACTTTTAGGCCCCTTTAACACTTGTGTGAATTGGGACTGCAAAGTCGCATGACAAGTCGTTCCCCATGATTTCCAATGAGTACTGTTCATATCTGTGCAACTTCAAGGTAGTCCCTGTGCTACTTTGGGCAGACTTTGATTCAAGTTGAGATCCATAGACCTCAAGTTTACACAGGCATTCCCTGAAATCGCGGCCGTATCACACGATTTTCAAGTCGCAGCAGAGTGAAAGGGGCCTAAGTGAACCTTTTGGCAGGACAAATTTTGAATGAGATCTTGCCTAAAGGCAGGCAGGGAATCTGTATTGGGCCCCATTCACAATTGTGAATTGGGCCGTTTTGCGTTTAGATGCAGGGGTTCCCCTGCGATTATCTGTGTGCAGCAACCCCATTGAAAGCAATGGGATGATGACGGCTCCTGCAGCTTTTCATAGCTGCTCATGGAGCGATTACCTGCGAATGATCAGGCCTGGTTCGCTGCATCTGATTAACGGCTCTATTGTGATTGGGGCCCTAGGAGTACCCTGCCTGCTACAGCAATGTCACTCCATTCTGCAGAGATTTTTGTGGCAATCCCTACTGCAAAATCAACCCTTCAGAGAGGTAACGACATCGTCCGTCCCATGAGGATCCCGGGGTTAGTGTTATCTCGGCAATTAGTCTACGTCGCTTGGTCCGGACTAGTAAGCGTCCATTAGCGAGGTACTCGTCGATACTTTTCGACGTCCTCGGCAGTAGTAGGGTAACGAAAGTTACCCCAACGACGTGTGTCTATTAGCGTCCCCTTGGGGACGTAGATTTGCGTTTTGCCGGGTTAAGTGTTAACACTTACCCCGGGTTATGTCTAAGGGACGGACGGAAATCCGTTCTAGAGTAAGTTTTAAACAGGACGGTTTTCCAAGTGAATCCGGGGAAAGTGAGACGACGCTGAACTTTTAGCACACTATGCCGGCG
>BLSH010044326.1:144241-160185 GCA_018402905.1 Glandirana rugosa
GGAAATTGTAGTTACTGTCGAACTTCAGAAAACACCATAAACACCTACTCCGAGAAATAGAAGAGTCCATCTGAGAAGATAAAGAGCCTCATCCACAAATACCACAAAAGACTTCAAGCTGTCATTGATGTTAAAGGGGGCAATACACGATATTAAGAACTGGGGTATGTAAACTTTTGATCAGGGTCATTTGGGTAGTTTCTGTTGTCATTATGATATAAAAAGAGTAAACACAGCTGATTGATAATAAATGGCTTCAGCCAAACTCGAACCATGAGTGAAAGAAGTGTTTTTGTGTTCTCATTCATATTCTCTGAAAAATGGCCAAGAAATCATAAATTCTGCCAGGGTGTAAACTTATGAGCACAACTGTACATTTGTGTTTTTTTTATATCTTTTGGAAGTGTATTTATAACCTAAGATAAAAAACATTTTTTTTTTCAAAGTTGTCGCTCTTTTTTTGTTTATAGCGCAAAAAATAAAAACCGCAGAGGTGATCAAATGCCACCAAAAGAAAGCTCTGTTTGTGGGGGGGGGAAGGACATCAACATGTGTACATCGTCGCACAACCGTGCAATTGTCAGTTAAAGCGACACAGTGCCATATCACAAAAAATGGCCAGGAAGGGGGTAAATCCTTCTGGGGCTGAAGTGGTTAACTAATTTTGCTTGTATAGCAGGGGGTGTGTCCTATGCCTACACACTTTTGATAATAGATGTCCCTCGTTCCCATCTCAAAAATTTGGGAGGTATGGTGCAGGCAAAAGTCGCTGATTTGCACAGGCGCCATTGAAAATAATGGGCTGTGACTTTGTTGTCCAAAGTTGCATGAGAAGTTGCACAAGTGTGAATGGAGTCTTAAGCAGATTGTACACATGATTGTCTTCAGGATGATTTAATAGTGCATGTTGTTACTAAAGATGGATAATGGGATCAGGATCATCTAAATGAGCCAGAGGAGGGACACCTCACCAACCTAGTAGTTTTAACCACTTAATGTCCGCCCTATAGCAGTTTTACTGCTACATGGTGGCTCTCCTGATGTGTGTGTGATTGAGATATATATATATATATATATAAAGAGCTGCGCGATTCTGGCCAAAAATGAGAACCAATATTTTTTTGCTTAGAATATAGATCGCGATTCTCGTGGCGTAACATCTTACATATACGAATAAAATTGGGCTAACAGCACTGTTTTTTTTTTTTTTAAAGTGTAATTTTTCCGAAAAAATGGTGTTTGAAAGACCGCTGCGCAAATACCGTGTGACATAAAATATTGCAACAACTGCCATCTTATTCTCTGTGGTCTCTGCTAAGAAAAAATATATAATGTTTGGGGGTTGTAAATAACTTTCTACCAGAAAATACTGGATTTTTACTTGTAAGCAACAAATGGTTAAACTAAACTCTTCTATACACTGGGAACATTGTATCTTTTTTTGCTTCTTTTATCAGCGATGATCTCAGACTTGACAGCCTGCCCAGATAGGAGAGACTCAAGAAAAAGGTTCCTGGGGAGACTTCAGGCGACTTGCATTGACTTCCATAAGACCCCTTTCACACCAAGGCCGCCCGAGCATTAGCGGTAAAACACTGCTAATTTGCGGCGCTCTACCGCTCGTTATAGCGGCGCTTTGGCGCTGCTATCCGGGCAGCAGTGGTGTGCTTTTAGCCCCCCTATTAGGGGTTAAATAGGGGTTAAAAATGGCAGTTAGCGGCGATTCCGAAGTGTTCAGGGGCTTCGGGAGCACTGCCCCATTGTTTTCAATGGGCAGTGGCAGTGGGGGAGCGGTGAATACACGGCTCCCACACCGCCCAAAAGATGCGGCTTGCAGGGCTTTTTTTACCGTCCCGCAAGAGCACCGCCCCAGTGTGAAGGCACTCGGGCTTCCACAGTGGGGTGTATTGGGGGGAGTTTTTCAGGCGCTTTTCAGTCGCTATTTTTAGCGCAAAAGTGCCTGAAAAACATTCTGGTGTGAAAGGGGTCTTGCAGTCCAGTTGCCCTGAGTTGCCCTGCAAGTCTGTCTAGATTAACTGCACTGAAAATTGCAGTAATGCATGATAGAGATCTCAATATTATTACAAGTAATCGTGCAGCTCTAATAAAGAGATATAGATAGAGAGAGATAGATAGATAGATAGATAGATAGATAGATATATGTATCTATCTAATATATCTGTATCTATATCTGCACTTCCGCCTGCAGGGGGCGCCTGCCACTTCTGCTGTGATAATTCACAGCAGAAGCCGATCTGCGGATGCAAAGCAGGGCCTAGAATCCATCTCTTCCCCTTAGTAAAAGCAGTACACCCAGTACACAAAACCACTGGCTGGGCCCAACCCAGGTTGTCATGTGACGAGATTAAGATAGTATTTGTGGTATTTGACGGGGGTGGGGAGCACCCTATCGGAAGATTAGCCATCCCAGTTATTATCACACTCAGATTTGCCATTTGCCTCCAGATTTTTGTAAAATGTGCAACTTTCGTGTCCATCTTTCTTTTTCACAAGCACGTATTCATTCTGCAGGACCGTGGGAAATTAGCAGGAGGTCCTGCCTTGTTTAAAAAGTGGTCATGCAAAGATATTTCTGTCCCCGTTAAAAAGTAGGTGGTAGCTCATTTCTGAGTAAATGATTTTCTACTGTGGCCAAAACCACCATGGCCTTTACTACACACAGAATATGTGACCTTGGACAGCCCCAAATGGGCTCCGTTGTTGAGGAATTTTTATGATGTTGGAATGAGAACTTGTATGCTATGACTCATTATCGAAACCCGGAGTTGTAGCATATTATTATTTTTTATTTTTTTATGCTAGCCCATCTGGGA
Source organism: Glandirana rugosa (assembly GCA_018402905.1). Lineage (NCBI taxonomy): Eukaryota > Metazoa > Chordata > Amphibia > Anura > Ranidae > Glandirana > Glandirana rugosa. Next base: position 147,076 of record BLSH010044326.1, read on the forward strand.
AAGGGTTTTGCTTTGGCATTCATGTGAGAAAATGTAAATGGAGAGACACGTATTTGATGGCGTCAGATAAGCTATGGTTGGCAACTCTGCAGTTAAGTAACCACAGGGTGGCTGGTAGACTGCTGTCCCAAATGCTAAAAGATAAAGTGTTTGGCTCGAATCCATGTTCAATGTGGCAGGTCACTAGCGCAGAGGCTGCAGATGCATTGCTGACCAGCCGTCTTGTTCTGGTATAATGCAGTCCATCACTCTTTTTATGGAGACTTCATGGAGACCTTTCACTAAAAAAAAAAAAAAAAAGTGGGGCTTGCAAAATCTGGTGCAGCTCTGCATAGAAACCAATCAGCTTCCAGGTTTCATTGTCAAAGTTTAATTGAACAAGTTGAAGTTGGAAGCCGATTGGCTACCATGCACAGCTGCACCAGATTCTGAGTGCTCCAGTTTTAGTAAATACCTTGAAACGAAGATCCGACCGGGCCGCTCGGTCCCACCTGAGGGAGCGGACATCTTCCCTTGGATCTTGCTTCCGGGTACGCGGCTTCGGCGCTGTGAGTGGCCGGAGCCGCGAGACGTCACTCCCGCACATGCGCCCGTCTTTCTGGCAAGGTCCGGCGCTATGCGCCAGGACATCACGGCGCATGCGCCAGGACGCCGTGACATCGCAGCTACTTGGAGGGGGAATATCTCCTCAAACTTAGGTTGAGGAGATATTCATTTTACCTACAGGCAAGCCTTATTATAGGCTTACCTGTTGGTAAAAACCCCTCTAAAGGGTAGACAACCGCTTTAAATTACATGAAGGGCTTTGTTTTGTTTTTTTGGATAAGATGGACTAGACCCCCTGTCCTTCTTCTTTTTTTTTTTATTGCTCCTTTCCTCTGTTAGGGAGACTCCCCCTCTCTATTTGTCCTGTTTACCATTATCATTGAACGTTAAAGAAAATCCCAAATTTTGGGATGTCCTCAGAAAAGTATTAGAGGAGAAATCTTCCAATAGGGACACTCGTCCCTTCTGGTGACCTGGGGCTCCTCAAGAAATTCCCTTAATTTGTAGGGATTTTCTCTCCCTTCCTGTTTGGTCTATGGGACAGGGTGTGAGATGGCAAAAAAAAAAAAAACTGACCGACTTTCTAACCCTCCCTTACCCCATCTAAAATGAAGAAAAAAAAGTTTTGCCTATGGTTCTACTTTAAGCTGATTGAGGACAACATACTCTCCTATCTGTTACTAAATAAGTCACTACCGGTCAGCATATTGAAGGAAGGATCCCTGATGCTGGACGTCCACGGTGTCCTGTCATGGTTATTGGAAAGACGACCTCAGCCTGGGCTGCCCCCAACGTGTTTTACTCCACTTCTTGTACCTTAGTCCTTGTATGGCAGCATACGGTCAGCATATGACGGCTGCGAACACCGAGGTGCTCAGAGCCAAGCACTTATGCCCCATACACACGATCCGAAAATCAGACGAAAAATACCGCATACGATGCGATCGTACGGTAATCGGGTCGTTGGTACACAGCTTACGAGAGCCGATCATGACACTTCATCCGATAATATCGTACAGTTGTCATCCGAAAATACAATACAAATACACTACATCACATCACTTCCGATTTTTTTTTTTTTTTATTCTGTCGTACGAGAATTTTTGTGACTTTAGTACACTCTTCTGATTCGATCTGAGATTAGCATGCAAAAAAAAAAAAAACGGACCATTTTCGGATCGTGTGTACGGGGCATAGCTCCTAAGAGGTTGGAGAAAAGGATATTTTTTAATTCCACAAAGTTTTTGAGAAAATTAACATTGTGTACAAAGTGTAGGTAAAAGAGAACATTACAATGAAATACTGGTGCCAATACAGGAAAGGAAATACATAGGTTGCGAAGTACACATGATCATTTATATAATCTGTTCAATACGTAATATGAAGGAAGATATGATATTTGGTCACCTATTATTCTATGGGTTGAGAGAGGTTATGGTAGTCAATGCGCGGGAAGGTTAAGTATGAGTATTTCCATTGGTGACGGCAGGTGGCGAGTTCGGAGAGCGGCTACCAAGGTAATGCGGTTGATATCTTTTGAAGGGGAAGATAGGGGAATAACGGGGTGGGGGTCAAGGGAGGAGGGGCAGGGGGATAACTGGGGCGTTGGGGAGGGAGGGGTTGGGGGTGGGAGTGTACCCCTGTCTAAGGTGGGGGTTCCATGAGGGTGGGTCTATAAGGTCCCGCAGGGGAGGGAATTCTTATTCTGACTTAAGTGAGGCATGCGTTTTTGAGAGATATTGCGATATTCATCAGATCCCTGGAAATCTATCCAGCACATCCAGATTTTGTGGTGTCTATTCAGAGTGTCCGGGGAGATTGCAATCAACTCTTCCATTTCCATGATCTTGTTTAATCTTGTGAACCAAGTCTGTAAGGAGGGTGTTGACTTCCATCCCCAAAAAACTGGGATGCGCGTTTTGCCTGAATTAATCATGTGCATGACTAAGGACTTGCTGTTGGAGTGTTGCATTATCACTGAATGTTGTAGGATGCATTGGTAGTGTGTGAACTCAATGGGATATGTAGAAACCTTGTGTATTATTCTGTGAACCTGGTCCCAGTACAGTTTGATGCCAAAAGGATATTTTTTAACCCTCTTGCCATACTGAGATTTCTTTTGGTTCCAAGCTCCTGCTCATCAACACCATGTAGAATGGATCAGGTGGCGTTATGGGATTAGATAACTAAAATAGACAGGGAACTACTGAGCAATTTTGTGCAGTGGTGCACAGTCATGTTGGAACAGGAAGGGGCCATCCCCAAACTGTTCCCACCAAGTTGGGAGCATGAAATTGTCCAAAATGTCTTGGTATGCTGACGCCTTAAGAGTTCCCTTCACTGGAACGAAGGGGCCAAGCCCAACCCCTGAAAAACAACCTCTCACCATAATCCCCCCTCCACTAAATGATTTGGACCAGTGCGCAAGGTCCATAAAGACATGGATAAGCGAGTTTGGGGTGGAGGAACTTGATTGGCCTGCACAGAGTCCTGACCTCAGTCTGATAGAACGAACACCTTTGGGATGAATTAGAGCGGAGACTGCGAGCCAGGCCTTCTCGTCCAACATCAGTGCCTGACCTCACAAATGCTCTTCTGGAAGAATGGACAAACATTCCCATAGACACTCCTAAACCTTGTCCACAGCCTTCCCAGAAGAGTTGAAGCTGTTATAGCTGCAAAGGGTTGGTCAACTCAATATTGAACCCTACGGACTAAAGCCTCGTACACACGGGACAACGATCATACGTACGATCGTCTCAAATCGTATGTTGGCTGTTGTATCTAGCATACTGACTGCACTACGCGATCGTACGACCGCAGAAGAGCGTTCAGGTGCATGTAATTCGCATCCGGCCATTCCTGACTTCGGAGCATGCGTGTTTTGCACAATACAACTTGTTGTACCAACTGCTCTGTACACACGATACAACGGTCGTATGACCGCTTGTTGGTACGACCAAGTTTTCTAGTTTGCTCATACAACTCCCGTTGTACGATCGTCGTATGTCGGCTGTTCTAATCGTGCGTACGAACGATCGATTACGCATACAACAGTCGTTAGTACGACCTGTTGTATATGACCGTCATCCCGTGTGTATGAGGCTTAAGACTGGGATGCCATTAAACTTCATGTGCGTGTAAAGGTAGGTGTCCCAGTACTTTTGGTAATATAGTGTATGTTTTTATCTGTCTAATTTAACTGTTTGTTTGCCTGAAGTTCAGCTTTGAAGTACCCGTTGTTGGCACTTCTATTTTATTAGTTACTTTTACAGTACAGCTCAGCCTCCAGGGTCATTCATTTAAAACTTTATTATTATTATTATTATAAGGAGCTTTTAAAGCAATTGTGCCTGGGGATAGAGAGGGAAATTATACACCACCTTTGATGTTCATAGCTAAAAATCTGATATGCATACCATTTTATTTTTCTACTTTGCTGGTAAAGTAAAACTGTACAATAAAGGGCACCTTGCAAAAGCCTTTAAACTTTCTCCTGCTGTGCCTGTTCCTGCTAATCTCTGCAGTAGGGGACAGAAACCACTGGCTGAGGGTCTTGGATTTCCTGGGCACCCGCTGCACTTGCTGGTTCCTCCCACTGGTCCCTACATACCTGGTCATAGTAGGGGCGGCCCGTCCATTAAGGGCACCACCCACCTCTATGCTATGGATAGATTTATGCATAGCATGAATCTATCCATGGCCACCCACGACCACCCCCTATTCATGCGGCCGGCCCCTTTGAGGCACTGGCCGCATGAATTAGCGCGGCAGGGGGTTGATTTGAAGCATCTCATTAGAGACATAGGCTCTAATAGGCTTCAACATAAAGTGGCTTGTGGCGCAGAGCCTGGCGCCATGAGCCCTTTGGTAAATTAAAATTTGTCTTTCTAACACTGAACCGCCTCTCCGCCAATCTGGCTTTGGGTATGTTACCGGTTTTCCGATTGGCGGAAAAGACAGGTGATCCTATTGAACGCCATTCTCGGAGGTTGAGGGGGATGCACGTCCGAAGCCAAGCAGCTTCTCGCCGGACACTGCTCACTGCCTGCTGCCCACTCCTGGATGGGGTAAGTGCGGGACACCGACTGCCCTGGGGGGAGGGTACTGCCAGTGCTGTGAGCCCCACGGGGGGGGGGGGGGATGGATGCTAGGTACCCCTCTGGTGATGCTGTATGTACCCCTCTGGTGATGCTGTGTGTATATACCCCTGGTGATGCTGTATATACCCTGTATGTACTTCTCTGGTGATGCTGCATGTACTCTGGTGATGTTGTATGTACCCCTCTGGTGATGCTGTATATACCCTGTATGTACTCCTCTGGTGATGCTGTATGTACTCCCTGGTGATTCTGTATGTACCCCTCTGGTGATGCTGTATATACCCTGTATGTACTCCTCTGGTGATGCTGTATGTACTTCTCTGGTGATGCTGTATATACCCTGTATGTACCCCTCTGGTGATGCTGTATGTACCCCTCTAGTGATGCTGTATGTACTCCTCTGGTGATGCTGTATGTACCCCTCTAGTGATGCTGTATGTACCCCTCTAGTGATGCTGTATATACCCTGTATGTACTCCTCTGGTGATGCTGTATGTACTCCTCTGGTGATGCTGTATGTACTCCTCTGGTGATGCTGTATGTACCCCTCTAGTGATGCTGTATGTACTCCTCTGGTGATGCTGTATGTACCCCTCTAGTGATGCTGTATATACCCTGTATGTACTTTTCTGGTGATGCTGTATGTAGCCCTCTGGTGATGCTGTATATACCCTGTATGTACTCCTCTGGTGATGCTGTATGTACCCCTCTGGTGATGCTGTATATACCCTGTATGTACTCTGGTGATGCTGTATGTACCCCTCTGGTGATGCTGTATATACCCTGTATGTACTCCTCTGGTGATGCTGTATGTACCCCTCTGGTGATGCTGTATATACCCTGTATGTACTCCTCTGGTGATTCTGTATGTACCCCTCTGGTGATGCTGCATACCTTATCTAGTAATGCTGGGCTGTATACTCCTGACACAATGGGCGGAATCTATAAGGGGTTGGGCTTATACGAAGTGGGAGCTATCAAAAAGGAAGGGCGGGGTCTGGCGCTCCCCCAATCCTGAAATTTCACCAGCCGCAACTGGGTAATAGTATTGACATGGGGCAGGGGTCGGCAACCAACGGCCCGCGGGCCGCTTTCGGCCTGTCAGTGCACGTGATGAATTCATGTGTACCTGGCCCGTGGACATTTTAACCCCTTCACATCGTCTGTACGCAAATATGCAGCCTTGGCTTGAAGAGGTTGTACCGGGGTGATGTCTGCAGCCAGGGGCGTAACGATAGGGGTTGCAGGGGTTGCAATTGCAACCGGGCCCCATGATCCAGGGGGCCCATGTGCCTCCCTTGTATACCTGAATAAGGAGGGATGGCGGGGGCGGCATTTAGAGGACCCAATCTCCTCCATTTTCCTCTATCCAGTTTACTTGTCTTCTGCTGTTCCCAGGGCCCCTGTGTGCTTCCCTGGTCCCCCTGGGGCCTGCTGCAGAACTTGTGAAAGGGCCCCAGTGCAGTACCGTAATAAAGGGACCCACAATAGGAGTAAAGGGCCCCAGCATCAGTGGGAAGAGGGAAGGGCCCTGGCCAGGGGTCAGGGGGCCCTTCATAATTTCTTGCACCGGGGCCCTGAAGGTTCTAGTTACGCCTCTGTCTGCAGCTGTAAAAAATGTGTAAAAAAAAAAAGTAAAATAACCAAAGTTCCTCTTTAGGAATAAAAGACATGCAGCTGATAAGCGCAGGTAACTTTCCATGCTATAAATCTCATAGTTTTATTAGTAAGCATGACGCTGAACCTAAGTATGTAATAAATTACTATGGCTGCCCATGGGGTAATTCAAACTGCCCCAAGCAACACTTCTTTTTATTTTACATGAAACTTATCTTTATTTGCTTAACGTAGAAAATACCATAAATGCCCTTTTAAACCATCTGTTCTTTCTAAACAAAAGCAGTTCTCTGCAGAAATTAGTCATTGGAAAATCCCCTCGAGTAACCGTATACGAGATAGCAGATTGCAGAATAATTGGCGATGTGTGCATCATCTTTGTTGTCAGTCCCCATGAATCAAGAACTTTCTGACTTTTAACAAGAAGTCCGTATGCTTTAAAGGTCATCGAGAATTAAAGGCTAACGTTGTAGTCAAGGCTGCGATTTTAACTTTAAGCCGACAGTGATGGGTTACTCACCTTTCATCTTCTGGATTCCGTGACCGGCTGCAGTGTTGATATTTAACCACTTCAGCCCCTGAAAGATTTACCCCCCCCCCCTTCCTGACCAGGCCATTTTTTTTGCGATTCGGCACTGCGTCACTTTAACTGTCAATTGCGCGGTCGTGCAACGTTGTACCCAAACAAAATTGATGTCCTTTTTTTCGTCCCCACAAATAGAGATTTCTTTTGCTGGTATTTGATCACCTCTGTGGTTTTAATTTTTTGCGCTATAAACAAAATAGTGACAATTTAAAAAAAAATGTTTTTTTCCTTTAAGATATATCCAAAAAAAAAATAAAATGTGAAAAAACAAATTTTTTCCTCAGTTTAGGCCAATATGTATTCTACATATTTTTGGTAAAATAATGCCATAAATCGATCCCCTATTTTGTAGACGAGATAACTTTTGCACAAACCAATCAATATAAGGTAATTTGGGATTTGTCATTTCCTGCTTGTGTGATTGGCTCACCGATTTTTTTCCCACGAAGATACAAGTCAGATTTCAGGCATCCCCTGCAACAAATGTCATTCTTTTATCAAATACTTCCAGTAGGAAATCACATCTAAAGGAATGCAGACCCTGCCACTTTCCTCATTAACCACTTAAAGGGCAAGTTCACCTTTTACAGAAAAATCTTGTGTGTGTGTGTGTGTGTGTGTGTGTGTGTGTGTGTGTGTATATATATATATATTTATTTAATATTTAGCCGAGACCCTAGAGCATAAAATGGAGATGGTTGCAATACTTTCACACTGTATTTGCACAGCGGACTTACAAACACTTATTTTTTTGGAAGAAAATACACTTTTTTGAATTAAAAAATAAGAAAACCGTAAAGTTAGCCCATTTTTTTTCTATAATGTGAAAGATAATGTTATGCCAAGTAAATTGATACCAAACATGTCATGCTTCAAAATTGTGCCCGCTCGTGGAATGGCGACAAACTCTGGTACTTAAAAATCTCCATTGGCGACATTTAAAAGTTTCTACAGGTTACCAGTTTTGAGTTACAGAGGAGGTCTAGTGCTAAAATTATTGCTCTCGCTCTAACGCGGCAATACCTCACGTGTGGTTTGAACACGATTTACATATGTGGACGCGACTTGGATATGCGTTCTCTTCTGCGCCCAAGTGCAGAGGCACGGGGTGCTTTAAATTTTTTTTTTTTTTTTTATTTTGCTTTTTTATTTTTACACTGTCCCTTTTTTGAAGAAAAAATGTTTTGATCACTTATATTCCTATTACAAGGAATGTATTGTAAACATTCCTTGTTATAGAAATAAGCAGGACAGGGCCTCTTTAATGTGAGATCTGGGGGGTCAAAAAGAGCTCACATCTCACATTTTACACTTAAAAGCCATAAAAAAAATTGTCCCTTTTTAAAGCGAAGTTCCACCCAGTTAAGTCAGCAGCTACAAAAAGTGTAGCTGCTGACTTAATAATCGGACACTCACCTGTCCCAGGCTCCAGCGATGCGGCCGCCCGAAGGCTCGCTCTTCTCCCCCCTCCCCTCTGTTGCGCCGGGATCACAAGTGTGGGCACCCAGCTTTGGCTTCAAAGCCGGGCGCACACTACCCATGTGCGAGTCTCACTGCACTTTGCGAATGGCCGGCATATCTTCTGGGACCTGTGACGTGTTCCAGAATATCGCCCTGTGGGACGGGGGGGAAGGTGAACTTCCTTCCTGCTCCGGTGCCATGACAGGAAGTGCAGCTGGCACCCTGTCAAAACATGGTCCAAGCTGCCCCCCCGAAAAAAATGACATGCCAGGGGGGTCACCTCCCCTAAAGCGGAACTTCCACTTTTGGGTGGAACTCCGTTTTTAGGCTGGAGGGCGGAAGTGACGTTTGATGTCGCTTCGGTCCACCAAGGACATGAAGGTGAGTGGGGCCATCATGCCCTCACTCCCCGCCCATCCATCCCGGGGATCGGATCAGCTCCGGGAAGCGGCGGGAGAGGGTGAACCTTTCTCGCCGCCCATAAAAATGATCTTGTGGCGAATCCACTGCTGAGACCACTTTTATGCCAAAGCGGACTGCCCGCCGTTTTAAAAGAAATACCGGGGTTATGGCAGCTATGTGCTGACATAACCGCGGTATTTAAAGGCAAAGTAGCGACATATATCCCCAGTGGGCGGTCCAAAAGTGGTTAGAGCCCTGCAGGTGCAGCAGCTGATAGATGATTATGAAACTCCCTCTTCTGCACAGGGGCACAGACAAACACACAGGGATTTCTTCAGAATAACAAAAGGTAGAAATCTGCAACAAAGTTTGTCAAAATCCTTGCAATGTCTGTAGATCACCCAGAGGGAAATGCTTTTGTTTCAACAAAAGTGGAGTTACGCTTTAAGTTGTAGTCCTGCATTGGTGATCTAGCCCCAATCTATTCTAACCAAGTCAAAACCTCTGTATGATTCACACACCATAAAATAATTGGCCCAAAATAAGTGTGGTGCTATGAATCCCATCTCGCTGTACAATATAAATTGGCTTTTCTCAGCCTTTTTAACATCAAGGAACCCTTGATATAACTTTTTGGCTCCATTGAACCCCTGCTAAAATGTATTAGATTTACAGCTCACAGTACATTCGTGCGATGGTCAGTGGGAAGAATGCTTCTTACATTTGTGGTCATTGGGAATAACCCCCCCCCCCCCCCCCTACAGATACCCAACAATATCATTGGTGTTGGTGGTTACTTATCTGAGAGGCAGACCTTGCTCATTGATAAAGGAACCCCTAGCAACCTCTGGAGGAACCTGGATGTGAATTAATAGTGAAAATAATCATACATAAATCAATAACCTCAATACAGTGCTTTGTGCTCATGCCCGTGCATGCCTTACTTCCTTAAAGTGCAATAATGACACTGTGTACAGCAGCAAACCAGTCCACATAGATTACTTTCAATAAATATAATCCATCACTCTGTTCATTTCATCTGTTACTATCACTCCATAGACTGATGCAACAACTACTACTTGTATCACCTTAGTGCAGCCTTTCTCAACCAGGGTTTTTCAGAGATTGCTAGGCTTCCTTGAGCAATGGGCAATTGTTGCCTCTTGGAGGAGCCAATGTGAGGGGCATTTTTGCCACTGTCCACCAATGTGAGGGGCATTTTTGCCACTGTCCGCCAATGTGAGGGGCATTTTTGCCACTGGCCGCCAATGTGAGGGGCATTTTTGCCACTGGCCGCCAATGTGAGGGGCATTTTTGCCACTGGCCGCCAATGTGAGGGGCATTTTTGCCACTGGCCGCCAATGGGAGGGGCATTTTTGCCACTGGCCGCCAATGGGAGGGGCATTTTTGCCACTGGCCGCCAATGTGAGGGGCATTTTTGCCAATGTGAGGGGCATTTTTGCCACTGGCCGCCAATGTGAGGGGCATTTTTGCCACTGGCCGCCAATGGGAGGGGCATTTTTGCCACTGGCCGCCAATGGGAGGGGCATTTTTGCCACTGGCCGCCAATGTGAGGGGCATTTTTGCCAATGTGAGGGGCATTTTTGCCACTGGCCGCCAATGTGAGGGGCATTTTTGCCACTGGCCGCCAATGGGAGGGGCATTTTTGCCACTGGCCGCCAATGGGAGGGGCATTTTTGCCACTGGACGGTAGAGCTGCACGATTAATCGTATGAAGATCGCGATCTCGATCTACCCCCCCCCCCTGCGATCTCCATTGGGCATTACCACGATTTTCAGTGCTTTTAATGGGATCCGACTTGGGGGGCGAATCAGCGCGACTTGACAGTAATAAAAAATGCCTGAAGCCTTTTGAAGTCGGAGCGGCTTGAGTCTCAGGGGAACAGCCAAGTCTGGGCAGACAGCCAGCTTCTGAGTCATCATTGATACAAGAGATACATCAAAGGCATGTATAGTCCTTTGGTTTAACCATTTAAAGACTCAATTTTTCCTGACACTTGCTGTTTACAAATAAAAATCAATTTTTTTGTGCTTGAAAATGACTTAGAACCCCCAAACATATTTTTTTTTAGCAGAGACCCTAGAGAATAAAATGGCGGTTGTTGCAATATTTTATGCCACATGCTGTTTGTGCAGCAGACTTTTAAACGCAATTTTTTTGGAAAAATTACCCCTTTCAAAAACCTAAACAGTGCTCTTAGCCCAATTTTTTTTTATATATTTAATATATTACGCCGCGAGAATCGTGAGAGAATCGTGATCTTTATTCTAAGCAAAAAAATCGTGATTCTCATTTTGGCCAGAATCGTGCAGCTCTACTGGACGGCCAATGGGAGGGGCATTCTTTGCCACGGACGGCCAATGTGAGGGGCATTCTTTGCCACGGACGGCCAATGTGAGGCATTTTTGCTACAGGCGGCCAATGTGAGTGGCGTTCTTGCTACCGGCGGCCAATTTGAGGGGCGTTCTTGCCACTGGCCACCAGTGCAAGGAGCATGGGAAATGACAGCAATATAAAGGTACCCCACACACACAATCAGGGGATCAATAGGGAGGATTACTACCAAAGTGGCACTTTAAAGCATATCTAAAACCCAAAACAAAAATCTTGTCTCGTTTAATTCATTTTTTTTTTTTGTTTATTTTTCATTAGATGTTCCTGCCGGTAACCACACCCTTCCTGTCCTAGGGTGACAAATTTTAGGCTGGCCATAGATAGAATTTCGAAAGAAAATTCTTAGGAAAAGTCTAAGGCCGGCCATACATGGGTTGCATTTCAAAAGCATTTTCTTTCGAAAATCATTTCTAAGAATTTTCGTTCGAATTTTGCACCATTAGTGAGCTGCAGCAACAACCAATTTTCGTGCGGCAATCAAATTTGGGAAATCGGGCATGTTGTAAATTTTTTGCAGAAAGAACAACTTTCTAATCAATGATGGGAGAAATGTAATTGAAAAAGGAATGCACATGAGTGCAAGAAAAGAAAATTCCCAGAAGGAAAATTGCCAGCCGAATTTCGAAGATCAATGGTGGCACAATCAGATCACAAAACGCACGAAATTTCTGATTTTGAAAAGAAAATTAGTTCAGAATTCGACTGTGTATGGGCCTGCCTTAGTCTAAATTTTGTACAAAAATTCTTAAAGCATTCAAAGCGTCATTTAAAGGATTTTGTTTGCTTTTAGGCTGCATTCATACCGGGGCGACCCGACTTCAGGTGACTTAAAACGCGACTTATGCCAGGCGACTTTGCCTGTGGCCAATCAGAGAATGGAGGTATGGGGCTGCCCCAAATAAACTCTATTCTTTCACACTACAAAGTTGCTTGTATTCAGATGGGGGATCCGACTTGGAGGCGACTTCTATTCAATTTTATGGGCACAAGTCGGATAGAAGTCGCCTAGAAGTAATACAGGAATCTCTTCTGAAGTGTACATTAAGGCGGCTCCCATTCACTTCAATGGGATTTCAGATGTCAAGCAACTTGGGGCGAGTTGAGACAACTCAAGTCGGATCGCAAGTCGCCCCTCTGTTAATGCAGCCTTAACATTTGATTTTGGAATGAATGGACTTTACCACATTACATACACTGTTACAAATTTGTTTGAGAAAAATTGCCATTTCCAGTTGCCAATTTTCTCATCAATGCGGTCGAAAATTATTGTTGATTTGACCCCACTAATGATTACAAAAACGACCTAACTTTTTTGAACCACCTTTTCTAAGAATTTTCACTCCAAATAAAAACAAATGCAGCCACCACATCGAAGGACTGGTAAGCTGTAATTACATTTTTCTTTTTGGGTTTAGATACCCTTTAACTTTGAACCCTAAAACTTAATCTTAACCTGAAGCTAACATTGGTGTATGTGTAACGCAAACTTTTTTTTTTTTTTGGATGGAGTAGGAAGTTTTTTATTGTCTGTATCACTGCTGGGTATATATGTCCTGGGGACCATCATCACCTAGGCCAAGGGTCTCCAATCTTTCCAAAGGGCCAGTTTACTGTCCTATTGACTTTAGGGGGGTCGGATTGTGCCCAGTCGGAGCAGAAAATGGGAAAAAACAATGGCCTATTATTGCTATCCACTGGAGGAATAGTGCCCTGTTATTGGGATCAATGGGAGGAAAAGGGGTCCCATCGCTGGTGTCTGTGGGAGAGTGTGTTCAAATTGCTGGTGTCAGTTTGAGGAATAGTACCCCATTGTTGGTGTCAGTGGGGGAGAATAGTGCCCCATTGATGGTGTCAGTGGGGGGAATAGTGCCCCATTGTTGGTGTCGGGGGGGAATAGTGCCCCATTGTTGGTGTCGGGGGGGAAGAGAATAGTGCCTTTTGAAGGATGAGGTAGGTTTTTTTTTTTTTTCAAACGCAAT
>BLSH010044326.1:160196-182690 GCA_018402905.1 Glandirana rugosa
GATAAGGGGGGGCTGTGGTTGTTGGGGGAATAGTGCCCCTTTGTTGGTGTCGGGGGGGAATAGTGCCCCTTTGTTGGTGTCGGGGGGGAATAGTGCCCCTTTGTTGGTGTCGGGGGGGAATAGTGCCCCTTCGTTGGTGTCAGTGGGGGGAATAGTGCCCCTTCGTTGGTGTCAGTGGGGGGAATAGTGCCCCTTCGTTGGTGTCAGTGGGGGGAATAGTGTTCCAAGAGCCGGACAACAAGCAAATAGCCACATTTTGGTGATGGTTGACCTAGACAAAGTAATGGGAGTTCTAAAAATTTTAGGGCCAGTTCACCTCTGTGTGCTACATTGTGTTTCGAACTCTAGAACAGTGGTTCTCAACCTCGGTCCTCAAGTACCTCCAACATAAAATAGTTTTCTATAATACCAAACCATTGACTCTGATTTAAAGCACCTGTGCAAGATAAAGGAAAACCTGAAAACATGGCCTGTTGGGGGTACTTGAGGACTGAGGTTGAAAACCACTGCTCTAGAACATGCGCTTTGATAAAGGAACATCACAGATGGCAGCACAGGTATGAATGGATCTCCTCTTGCTTACTGCTGCGTTCACTGCCCATCCAGCTGCAGCAGTCAGACTCTGCTAGGTTTGGACAGGCTGCCGGCAGCGGGGCTGGACGGTGCACATGTACCCTCCATGTGCTGCTAAATACCGGAGCCTCACGCATCAGGGCTACACGCCCAGTGTGCATGAGGTCTTTGTTGAATAAGGTCACCAGAATTTCCTCATTGCCGCTAAGGCCGGCCATACACTAAACATTTTTTTTTTTCTTTGCTGAATTCCCTCATCAACAGAGACAGTGTTTGATGTGGGAATTCCTCCTGCCGGGGCCATTGTCTTCTCCTGGCAGAGGAAGCCAGTGATTATTGCTAGCGGCTATAGTAGCCGTTAGCGATAATTTTGGGTAAAACCCAGCATGCTGTTGTACCCGAGTTGATCGATTTTACCAACTTGGTACATTCAGCCTGCCCATACATGGATTGAATCTCGGCAGGTTCCTGCTAAAGCGGGCAAGATTCAAACCGTGTATGGCCTGCCTAAGGGACTTTTCATTTGTGGCTTTTGCTGTGCGCACGGCTAAATCAGAATAATTGATCCCGATGGGCAAAGGAGATGATAATCTTGACAGATAATTAAAACAAACACGATATTGCTTTTTACGTTATTGGATAATTGAAGTGTTTATGCACGCAAGTTATTGTGTGAAGCTTCGCAGCAACTTTAGTAAACGGCTCTCATTGTCTGCCTGGCTCCTGTCTTGTCTGCTTTTTTGCAATTTTGCATTGTTTACTGTCTGCATATTTTTTTCACCCGACTCCAGTTATGTTTTTGTTTTGAGGTGAAAATTTTCTAATCTTGCAAGTGTCGGCGGGGCAGGGATGTCATGTTGACATGGTGGCTTGGCGTCAGATTGGTATCTTGTTCATAGTCAGGACCGTCTGCATGATTATAATTAGAATGTCAGGGGTGAAAGTAGAATCACTCAACAGCACCTTGTGTATCGGTCCTTAGCACCAGCCCCCCCCCGCCAGCGAGGAAAACTGTAATCTGGTCTGAATGCTCTGTAACCAGAGATTCTTGTCCTGGTCTTGCAGCAGCGGGGTCCTCCTTTTCAGTGCTAAGCTGATGCTTCCTGGTGCTTTGTATGCGTGATTTTCCTCCGAATTGTACAGGTAGTTTTGGCTTCTTCAGGGGACAGGGGACTCGGTGATTCTGTGGGACAGGGTGCCATACACACGGGCCGAATGCCGACCATTTATTTTATTTTTTCTGGAACTAGCCAATGTCTCCCGACATCCACATCTGCGGGACTTAAAGTGCAAGTTCACTTTTACAGAAAATCTAGAAGGTCAACTTACACTGGACCCCCTCCCTATCCACCCCTGCTATACTGGGGTCGCTGCTTTACCCCTCTGGGCCGTGGCGTCTCGTGGGTTTTTTGGAGGGGGGCGGCAATCGGCAACACCCGGTGCACCCCCCCGGACTGCCACAATGGCGGCTCTCACAGTACCCAACCCCCCCCCTCGCGTGAGAGGTACAGCACCTACCGCTGGGCTGTGTGTCCTCCTCCGTGTAGGCTGCTGTCTCCTTCTCTGGAGCTGTGTGTCGTCGTCCGCGTAGGACAGAGCATTGGCGGATCCTTCTCCTCTCCTGTGCTTCCCCGTCCTTGGCGCCAGGCATCCCATAGGATCGCCTGGCTCTTTGGCCGATCGGGAAACGGTCCTGATTGGCGGGGAGGAACAGCAGTGTGAAAATAGCAAAAATGGATGCACTATTGTCACACAATTGGGTGGGATCCCATAGGCGGGTTCTGATTAGTCAGCACTGTGCGACAGCGCTGGTTAATTAGAATGCCTCTTATCGCTGAGAGGTATGGATAGGGGGTTAAGCTGCGGGGATTTCAAATCACCAGACTGGTAAAGTTGCCACTTGATGTGTCAGTGGGTGATCGCGGGACTCCTGTATAGCGGGAATGGGGGGGATGTGGAAGAGGGGTCAAGTGTAGGTTCACCTTACAGATTTTCTGTAAGGATAAACTTATCCCCTGAAAAACCCCTTGAGATCAAATAGGAAAAATGTGTTTCTCATCTTGCATAGGTGGTTAGAGCATACTATGTTTTGTTTTGGCCCCCTAGCATAGTAGCTTAAAGCAGTTGTCTACCCATCAAATAAAAGAAAAGAAAAAGGGAAAGGCATAATGAGCTAGTATGCACCGCATACTAGCTTACTATGAAATTCTTACCTCGGAACGAAGCTCCAACGGGTCCTCTTGTTCCCCGCAGGGAGCAGACATGTTCCCTTGGGGGATCCTTCTGGGTTCGCGGCTCCGGCACTGTGAGTGGCCAGAGCCGCACAACGTCACTCCCGCGCATGTACACTGGAGTCCGTCTTTCCAGCAAGGTCCGGCTATGTGCCGGGCCTTCACCAGGACCTCACGGCACATGCGCTGTACGTCAGCGGCTGTATTTAGGGCAAATATCTCCTAAACCATGCAGGTTTAGCAGATATTCATTTTACCTACAGGTAAGCCTTATTATAGGCCTTATTATAGGCTCACCTGTAGGTAAAAGTAAAAAAATGGGTAGACAACCGCTTTAAGGTTTGTTGCATTGTATTATATTATATGTGCGAGCCTGGGTATGCCCAATAGACTGTTTTGTACCTTGCGATTTGGGAAAAGTACAATAAAAAACAATTTTCAAAAAAAAGGATGAACTTCTCCTTTGAGTTACTTGCCACCAGTTGCCCCACCCAGCTCCTACCTTGCCCCGCCCCTAAACACGCCTTCGTAAATTATCTCATGAAATTACACTGTTAGGCCCCTTTCACACTTGTGCGACCCGATTTTACCACAATTTTTTTGTTGCGATTTTACCGTGATTTGGGATCAGTACGACTTTGGTCCGACTTTGTTGCAACTTTTGGCTCAATGAAAACCTATTACAAAGTCGTACAGAAGTAGTACAGAAATCGCATCTATATTATTCAGGTGCCATTTGCATGAGACTTTGAGGGTTTAACATTGAAGCCTATTGACCTCAAGTTGCATCAAAGTTGGACCAGAGTAATGCAGGAAGTATTTTGAAGTTGGCACAACTTGAAAGTCGTAAAGATATGAACGGTACTCATTGGAAATAATGGGGAACGACTTGTCGTGCGACTTTGCAGTCCCAAATCTTAGGACAACTCGCACGAAGGTGAAAGGGGTCTTAAATGTTGTTGTTTTTATGCTGAATTAAGTTACCAAAATAAATATTATCAACAACTTCTTTAACAATATTAACATAAAGCATATTTCACTGAACATTGATAAATAAAAGAAGGATAAAATATGATTGGCTAATATAGGCACTGTACACATCATTACTGCCTTAAGTAAATATTTTAATGCTATATTAAATATAGCATTAAAAACAAAAAAAAACAAAACCCAATGCATGACACTTTCATTGATTTAGGATGCAGAGTCACTTACAGCGAAGCACAGCACTGGACAGGAGAGCAGGAGCTGGCAAAGGTAAGTTTTCCTATTAACAAGCAGGTGATTGGTTGCTAGGTGGTCCAAGCAACGAATCACCAACTTGTTAATGGGAAAAGTAACGTTTGGCAGCCTCCACCTTGCCCCCATCTCATCTAGTTCTTTGCCAACTCCCACTGTATGCCAGGCCCTGCTAAGAAGATGACAGGGGGTGGAGGCCGGGAGGAGAATCGACTCCCATTCAACCCACCTGCCCCACCCTCCGATGCATCTCCACACTCGCCTTCAGCTTGTTTTTTCTTGCCTAATACGAGCAGGTGAGTCACTACCATCCAAAGCCATGCCCCCAGCATGTTTCGCCAACAACAGGGCTTAATCATGGGGAACGTCTCCCATGATTAGTCCTGCTCTGGGTGAAACATGTTGGGGTGAGCAGTGTTCTGTCATTGCAATAAACCATGGCTGGAGTTGAACGTCTAAGGTGTGTGTGTGGCCTGTTTTTTTGATGGGGGATTACAGTGGAGCAAGAGAGGACTCTGAGACTTTGGCACCCACCTGATTGCAGGGAATGAGGAAGGATACAGGCTAGCCTGTGTGCAGTCAAAGGGGTTGGGTCCATCATGCCTAAGAGGTTAGCACTTCCTCCTAGCAGAACTTGGGTCGTTGGTTCAAATCCCAACCACGGCACTACCTGCATGAAGTTTGCATGTTCTGCGTGGGTTTCCTCCGGATGCTCCGGGTTCCTCTCACACTCCAAAGACATGCTGATAGATTAATTAGATCCTGTCTAAATTGGCCCTAGTATATGAATGTGAGTTATGGATCTTAGATTGTAAGCTTCTTGAGGACAGGGACTGATGTGAATATACAGTATACTCACCGGCCACCTTATTGGGTACACCTGTTCAATTTCTTGGTAACACAAATTGCCAGCCAATCACATGGCAACAACTCAATTCATTTAAGCATCTAGACGTGTTGAAGACGAATTGCTGAAGTTCAAACGGAGCATCAGAATGGGGAAGAAAGGGGATTTAAGTGACTTTGAACGTGGCATGGTTGTTGGACGGGCTGGTCTGAGTATTTCAAAAACTGCTGATATACTGGGATTTTCACACACAACCACCTCTCGGGTTTACAGAGAATGGTCCGAAAAAGAGAAAATATCCAGTGAGTGGCAATTGTGTGGAGGAAAGTGCCTTGTAGATGTCAGAGGAGATTGGGCAGACTGGTTTGAGATAATAAAGGCAACAGTAACTCCAATAACCTCTTGTTACACCCAAGATATACAGAATACCATCTCTGAATGCACAACACATCCAACATTGAAGCAGATGGGCTACAGCAGCAGAAGACCACACTGGGTGACACTCATTTCAGCTAAGAACAGGAAACTGAGGCTGCAATTCGCACAGGATCACCAAATTGGACAATAGAAGATTGGAAAAATGTTGCCTGGTCTGAGTCTCAGATGGTGGGGTCAGAATTTGACAAAAACAACATGAAAGCATGGATCCATCCTGCCTTGTATCACCGGTTCAGGCTGGTGGTGGCGGTGTAATGGTGGTGGGCGGGGGTGGGGGGGGTTTCTTGGCACCCTTTGGGCCTCTTAGTACCAATTGAGCATCGATTAAACCCCACGGCCTAACTGAGTATTGTTGCTGACCATGTCCATCCCTTTATGACTGCAGTGTCCCCATCTTCTGATGGCTCCTTCCAGCAGGATAATGCACCATTCACAAAGCTCCAATCATCTCACCACTGGACAATGAGGTCACTGCACTCCAATGGCCTCCACACTCCCCACATCTCATCCAATAGAGACCCTTTGGGATGTGGTGGAATGGGAGATTGGCATCATGGATGTGCAGCTGACAAATCTCCAGCAACTGCGTGATGCCATCATTGTCACTATGGAGCAAAATCTCTAAGGAATCCCAACACCTTGTTGTATCTGTGCCATGGAGAATGAAGGCAAAGGGGGTTCCAACCCAGTACTAGTAAGGTGTACCTAATAAAGTGGCCGGTGAGTGTCTATGTAAAGCTTTGTAGATTGATGACGCTATAGAAGTACCTGTAATGAATAAAGTAAGTCTAACCTTTTCTCTACCTTAAACAAAATATTGACTTTCTATACGGACGTCTGACTCGCCTGCTCTTCAAACCTGTATTACTTGGTACTCTGGTGCAGCAGATCTGGACGGGTTGTGTGACAGAGGTGTGTGCTTGTTTTGGCACAATGCCCTTTGACGTTGCAGTGTTGTCTTCTCGGTTTGCACGAGTTATTTATGGAAAGGCATTATTACACAATTAGCTGGGCGAAACAGGACAAACGTTGTCCCCATTGCCAAATAAAGTTTGAAGCAAGTCCAACTCCAGCTAAAACTGCTTCTCCTTAGCTTTGGGCGGCCCAATGGTGTAGTGGATAGCACTTTTGCCTAGCAGCAAAAGGGTCACTGGTTTGAATCCCGACCAAGACACTAGCTGCCTGGAGTTTGCATGTTCTCCCTGTGCCTGCGTGGGTTTCCTCCGGGTACTCCGGTTTCCTCCCACACTCCAAAGACATGCTGGCAGGTTAATTGGATCTTTTCTAAATTGGCCCTAGTATGTATGAATGTGAGTTAGGGTCCTTAGATTGTAAGCTCCTTGAGGGCAGGGACTGATGTGAATGTACAATATATATGTAAAGCGCTGCGTAAACTGACGGCGCTATATAAGTACCTGAAATAAAAAATAAAATAACAAGGGGAAGAGCTAAAACCTATTATTCCCTTGTGCCCGCTCCTCAACCGGACAGGAGAGGTGTGTATTCTCCCCAACGGTGGGGCCCAGGCAGCAATACACCTCTACCACAAGGTTGTGCGCATTCCTCATTATACTTTGTTTATCTCTTCCATCTGGACGTTGCCCAGACAAAAGAGGAAGCACAAGAAAAACTCCCTAAGGGGTTGTTTGCACCTGGCATGAACACGGGTGATACCACTTCTCATGGTAATGCAGCATGCAATTGTCATTGCAGTACCGCACCATTCATGTTGACCAGAATACAACACACGGCACAATGCATGCTCTGTGTGCGGCAGTACGATGCGCTGCATCTTCTATATTTTGTACATTGAGGTTTGTTGAGGCCCACTCTTTTTTGAATAGGCTGCCAAACACGACAAATCTAAACCCACGAATAAAAAAAGTCATTGTATAGTAGCCAACACGTTTTAGGGGTTTTTCCTGTTGCGGGGGTTGGCAACTCCGTCCCCCCCCCCCCGTACGCTTAGACCGCGGTATGACGCACACACCTGCCATCCCCCCACAGGCCGCAGCGTGACACTGACATCCACCTCCCTGGGGAGGATGGCGTTGTGACACCTACCCGATCTAGGGCTAGCGGGCTGCGGTGTCCTCTCCTCCTCTCCCGGGATGGCATGCGGGCAGCAGCTCCGGTGTCTGCTACTCCCGCGGCCGTATGTCGTCTTCCTGTTGCTCCCAAGCGCTAGGCATCCAATAGGATCGCCTAACGCTTTGGCCAATCGGTAAACGGGTCTCATGCCCTTCCTCCTGATTGGCGGGGAGGAACTGTAGTGTGAAAATAGCTAAAATTAATTACCGTCACGCAACTGGGTGGGACCTGCGCCCTGAGCCCATCCTCTTTTGAATCCTATTAGAGCCTCTGGCTCTAATCCGGTGCTTCAAAAATTCACAACCCCACCCCAGTGAAATCCATAGTCTGGCGCCCTGATATGTAGATCAGGGAGCCGGACGCATGGATGGGGGGGGGGGTGGGGAAATGGGCCGCCGGTGGTGTAATGTACACTCGGATGTAATGCATCCGAATGTGCACGCTCTTTTTTTTCCATGTCACTATGCGCTGTGGTTTAGGATCGCCCATGCATTTCAGTGAATGCATGTGAAATGCGCAAAAAAAGGGGCCGTCGTGATTTTTACAATCTTGCTGCACCAAAATTCCTGGTAGGTGTGTGTACTTTCCAGACGCATAGGGGTGCCATTAAACATAAAATAGAAAATATCCTTTCACCCCACATTCAAACCCTGTCCAAATTTTGCCGCCTCAACCTCCACAAACTTCTCCAAAATGCGTTCCTTTCTAACCAATGACGCCACAAAACTCCTAATTCACTCCCTGGTCATCTCTCGCCTCGACTACTGCAACTTCCTCCTCATTGGAATTACTTTTACATAGGCTGTCCCCGCCCCTTCAGTCCATCATGAATGCCGCTGCCAGAATGATCCACCTTGCCAACTGCTCCATGTCGGCTACCCCTCTCTGCCAATCCCTCCACTGGCTTCCGCTCACCCAACAACTTCAATTCAAAATACAACTTGCAAAGCCATCCAGAGCCCAGCCCCCAGCTACATCACTAACCTTGTCTCAAAATACCAACCTAATCATCCTCTTCGTTCCTCCCAAGATCCTGCTCTCTAGCTCCCTTGTCACCTCCTTCCATGCTTGCCTCCAGGACTTTTCCTGAGCCTCTCCTATCCTATGGAACTCCTTACCCCTATCTTTCCAACTGTCTCCTATTCTGTTTGCTTTTAGACAATCCCTGAAAACCCTTCTCTTCAGAGAAGCCTATTGTGCCCACACCTAACAACTGTACTTTTATTTTCTCCATCAGATCACCCCCCCCCCTCCCCCACAGCTGTCCATTTTTGTATCACTTGACCCTACGTCCTAGATTGTAAGCTCTAATGAGCAGGGCCCTGTAATTCCTCTTGTATTGAATTGTAATTGTACTGTCTGCCCCCATGTTGTAAAGCACCGCACAGACTGTTGCCCCTATATAAATCCTGTATAGCAATAATAATAAATAATACATTTTAGTTAAAAGCCACATCCCAACCAGAAGATGCAAAAAGATGCGGAACCATTGAAACCAGAACCCACCTAAATAACTGGACTTTAAGGGCTCAGCATGGGAGTCAAAGTATATATATATATATATATCTATCTATCTATCTATCTATCTATCTATCTATATCTCTATATCTATCTATCTATCTATCTATATCTCTATATCTATCTATCTATATCTATCTATCTATATCTCTATATCTATCTATCTATATCTATCTATCTATATCTCTATATCTATCTATCTATATCTCTATATCTATATATCTATCTATCTATATCTCTATATCTATCTATCTATCTATCTATCTATATCTCTATATCTATCTATCTATATCTCTATATCTATCTATCTATATCTATCTTTATAGGTGTTAAAATTTGGGTTCATAAAAACAATTGCATATAAGCCTACAAACAATCCAGGAGGTAATGTTGCAAAGAAACTCTACGAAGGTACCGGAAGACTATAACCGTGTCAACCAGTTTAAAGATTGCGTAACAACAATGCGGAGACTGTGTGCTTCCGGTAACCAAATCTGCACATATTTATTTATTTATTTTTTTAATACAGGTCCTTTTATATAGCACTGTCAATTTATGAAGCGCTTCACATATACATTGTACATTCACATCAGTCCCTGCCCTCCTGGAGCTTACAATCTAGGGTCCCCAACTCACATTCATACATACACATTCTAAGTTTAGTTTAAACAGGAGACAATTAACCTGGGGAAACCCACGCAGGCACAGGGAGGACATGCAAACTCCAGGCAGGTAGTGCTATGGCTGGGATTCAAACCGGTGACCGTAGTGCTGCTAGGCGAAAGTGCTAACCACTTAGCCACTGTTCTATGCAGTATTTTAATAGGATTGTATGCTTGATTGCAGTACAGTATTTAACTTTGTTTTATTTGGCATTGCTGTTATTGATAATCTAATTGTTGTGTATTGTTATTTTGTTGCCTTTGTTGAATGTAACTTTTGCCTGGCAGCAAAAGGGTCGCTGGTTTGAGTCCCAACCACGACACTACCTGCCTGGAGTTTGCATGTTCTCCCTGTGCCTGCGTGGGTTTCCTCCGGGTACTCCGGTTTCCTCCCACACTCCAAAGACATGCTGTAGGTAAATTAGATCCTCTCTAAATTGTCCCTAGTATGTGTATGAATGTGAGTTAGGGACTTTAGATTGTAAGCTCCTTGAGGGCAGGGACTGATGTGAATGTACAATGTATATGTAAAGCTCTACGTAAATTGACAGCATTATATAAGTACCTGAAATAAATAACTATCTCGGTAATTTTCCTTTGGGATTAATAAATTATTCTGAATCTGAAATAAATATTTCTTGTTTGTTGATCTACAATTTTCTTTGTTTTTTTTTTTTCTAGAATCTAAAGCATCGTGCGGTTTGATGGCGATGGCTTTCTGTGCAAAGATTAGAAACGCCAGAAAGTACGAAGTGGATGCGGCGCCTCCTAAAGGAATGGAGGTTCATTTCTATGTAGCAGATAAGGCCC
Organism: Glandirana rugosa; assembly: GCA_018402905.1. Taxonomy (NCBI): domain Eukaryota; kingdom Metazoa; phylum Chordata; class Amphibia; order Anura; family Ranidae; genus Glandirana; species Glandirana rugosa. Next base: position 170,606 of record BLSH010044326.1, read on the forward strand.
CGCTCTTGTATACGGAAGGGACGTATACTGCGGAGGACGTGCTTGTCGAAGCGGCTCAGAAATGCAGTAAGTAGTCCCAGTCTTTTGTTTTGTGAAAACTTCATAACGCTTGACTTACTGTAATCCCATAATGCATTGCATTCTGCGAATGGGAGGCGCAGTCCTATCATTGAACTTGCTCCACTGCCCATTCACAGAACTCCATGCATTGTGGGAGTGTAGTAAGACCAGCTCTGTGAACAATGAAGGGGGCAAAGGGGGGGGGGGGCAGGTGGTGCAACTTTTCCTAGTGCTGAAGGCAGCCGATGAGGGTGGTGTTTTGCCATAAAAATATATACTAAACTTAAGGTTTAAATATACCATTCATACAGTTATGCTCATAAGTTTACATACCCTGGAAGAATTTAAATTCTTGGCCATTTTTCAGAGAATATAAATAACACAAACTTTTCTTTTCACTCATGGTTAGTGTTTGGCTGAAGCCATTTATTATCAATCAGCTGTGGTTACTCATCGTAATGACAACAGAAACTACCCAAATGACCCTGATCAAAAGTTTACACATCCCAGTTCTTAATACACCATGTATTGCCCCTTTAACATCAATGACAGCTTGAAGTCTTTTGTGGTATTTATGGATGAGGCTTTTTATCTTCTCAGATGGTAAAGCTGCCCATTCCTCTTGGCAAAAAGCCTCCAGTTCCTGGAAATTCTTGGGCTTTCTTGCATGAACTGCATGTTTGAGATCTCCCCAGGGTGGCTCAATGATATTCGACTTGGCCTTGTGTTTTGGATCATTGTCATGTTGGAATGTCCAAGTACGTCCCATGCACAGCTTCCAGCAACTGATGAATGCAAATGTTCCTTCAGTATTTTATGATAAAATACTGCATTCATCTTGCCATCAATTTTGACCAAATTTCTTGTGCCTTTGTAGCTCACACATCCCCAAAACATCAGCGATCCACCTCTGTGTTTCACAGGCCTTGCTGACTCTTCTCCAAATGTAACATTTATGGTTGCGGCCAAAAAGCTAAATGTCGGTCTCATCACTCCAAATGACTTTCTGCAAGAAGGTTTGAGGCTTGTCTCTGTGCTGTTTGGTGTATTGTAAGCGGGATACTTTTATTTCAATAAAAAAGAAAAAAAAAAAGATTTAAATTAAAAAAAAAAAAAAAAAATTGATTTTCATCCACCCTGAAGAGCAGGTCCCTCAATTTTAATTTTACAGGCTATAGTTCAACCAGGCTTTAATATTATGCAGGGGCCTTCTTAATACTTAAAGTCCTCATGTATTGAGGAGTCGTAAAACACAAAAATAAACTCCAAAACAAGAACAAAAAAAAAGAGGGATGAAATTCAAAATATTGTCTTTATTTGAACGTGTGATCTGAATAAAAGATTGCTTTAAAATGTTTTTGGGTGGCCAGTGGTGTAGTGGGTAGCACTTTTGCCTAGCAGCAAAAGGGTCGCTGGTTCGAATCCCAACCACGACACTACTTGCCTGGAGTTTGCATGCTCTCCCTTGTGTCTGCTTGGGTTTCCTCTAGATACTCCGGTTTCCTCCCACACTCCAAAGAGATGCTGGTAGGTTAAGTGGTTCCTTTCTAAATTGGCCCCAGTATATGTATGAATGTGAGTTAGGGACCTTAGATTGTAAGCTCCTTGAGGGTAGGGACTGATGTGAATGTACAATATATATGTAAAGCGCTGCGTAAATTGACGGCACTATACAAGTACCTGAAACAAATAAAATATTTTTTTAACCTGAAAACGTTAAAATCCCAAAAGTAATCTTTAACTTTTTTATTGTTTTAATGATTAATATGATTGTTTACAAAGCAGAAAATGAGAAGAATGCAGCAGCATAAGTCACTAGTAATAGAAAACATGGTCACACCCTCAGTGTGACAGGTACAGAACTGTACACAGCACAGTGTAGGATTGCATTTAAAGGAGAAGTATAGCCAAAGCTCGTTTGGCTGTACTTCTATGGATCACAGGAGTGCAGTTCACTTTGCACTCCTGTGACCTGTTTTCAGCAGACAGCGGGTTGAAGTCCGTTTTCTGCTAATGTCACAGAAGTCAGTCCAGGCACCGTGTCATCATGACAATAAAGTCTGGATCCGCCAGGTGCCTGGCCCGACACCCGGCTCAGCCTCTCAGCGAGCCGCCAAGAGGCTGAGCCGGCCGCCCCCTCGACAGCCCAGTGCTCCAGTGAGCTGTCAGAACCGAGCGATCGGCGATGTTCAATCGCTCGGTTCTCACTGTAGAGGCGCCAGTGGACAGATGCAGCATCGGACCGATCCACCTAGGTGAGTATGATACTGGGGGAAAAAAAAAAACCTTTACTTCTCTTTTACCTAAAAGGAAAATAGGCAACATAACAGAGCTACAGTCAGCAAAATTATCATATAACAGTGCAAGGTGGACCTGCCAATAATAGCCAAACTATCAATTTTTTTTGTGACGGTCAGTGGCTTTTGCCAGTGTCCGCCAATTGGATGTCTTTTTATTTAACTGCAGCAACCTGTTTTCAGGGGTAGCCACTTTGCACGTTGTCATTGGCCTAACACATGTGCTTTATTGCATTTAACAGAGCTGTGAAATAATTGTGACGTGTATGTGTGCATTTGTTTTATTTCAGACATTTCTCCATTGTGCCACAATTTATTTGCATTGTACAATGAGAAGGAGAACCTTTGGCTGCCACCAAATTATCACTTCAAGATCACTCCCGGTTTTTCTATGAAGATTTTTTACCGTGTCAGGTAAGTGGTCCTGGTTCTTTTCATGGATTGTATTGAGAATCTTTTCTTTCAGCATTTTAAACCGCAGGCCCACCTTGGTGTCTGTTTCTGGCTATCTTCCCAAAATGAAACCATATAAGAGCGCGAGCACACAACAGACATAGTGTAATCCAATTTATTAATTCCAATATGAACTTTAATAATAATGCACTTACATGGTTCCAGATAAAAATGAGCATGTCTCATATGGCCAAAAGTCCCCCTCCATGGCTGCTGTAAGTTCCAGGTGTACTGAAGCTCTCAATGGAGCCTGCTGACAGCTGTGAGCCACAAACGCCGGTCCTCTGCGTGCTGATGCTACTGCACATGCGCCCGGTCCAGCAAAAGGCGCGCTCCGTAGCCAGAAGACTGTACACAAGGGAGGAGCAGAGTGAGGCTGAGACAAGTCACTACGTGTTTCGGAGGTATGGCCTCCTTTATCAAGTCCAAGGACTCCGAAACGCGTTGACATGGCAAAAGTGACGTGTCTCTGCATCCCTCCACTCCTCGCTTGTGTATGGTCTCCTGGCTGCCGAGCGTGATCACTGCTGGACCAGGGGTATGTGCAGTAGCATCGGCACACCAAGGATCGGCGTTTGTGGCTCACAGCTGTCAGCGGGCTCCATTAAGTGCTCCCATACACCCGGAACTTACAGCAGCCATTGAGGGGAGTTGTGGCCATATTAGGCATGCTCATTTTTATCTGGAACAAAGTGAGTGCATTCTTTCAAAGTTCATGCTGGAATTAATAAATTGGATTACACTAGGGCTGTCGTGTGCCCTCTTTTGTGGTGTTTCAGTGCTTATTCATTACCCTGTGGGTTTATTGGAGAGCAGCCGCGCCAATTAGTGTGATCATCTCCAGTTTGAAAGCATTTTTTTTTTCTCTTGTTGATGTCCAATTTTTGAAGGTGTAGCCCAGCATGAGACTCTTTGGTTGTTCTTGCTTATTTAGTAATTTTGAAGATGTAGGAAGACTTGTGCAATTGCTATTTTTTGGGTTTTTTTTCTTTATGTATCTTCCCAGAATGCACTAATATAGACCCTTAGGGGTTCAGTTACTAAAGCTGGAGAGTGCAAAAACTGGTGCAGCTTTGCTTGCTAGCCAATCCGCTTCTAACCTCAGCTTGTTCAATCAAGCGTTGACAGTAAAACCTTGAAGCTGATTGGTTTCTGTGTGGAGCTGCACCAAATTTTGCACTTTCAAGCTTTAGTAAATCAACCCCTTAATGTCCACGCTGGGTTCTCTCGCTCTGTTCATATCAAGGCCTTATGACTCTGTGGCCAAATCTTCTACCCTCTGTAAACATGGAGGACATTGTAACAATTTATAGTGCATCATTTTCCTTGCTTTTATCCCTTTTAAAAACACTGCAAGTACAAAAAATACTTGATGGATCGAAAAGAAATCCATCATGCTTCTTATTTCCTGTTTGGGCTGACAACACTGCCATTGCTGCACTGAAATCCCACCAGGGTTGTCTGCTGGACTACAGGACTTGGTCTATCCCCGACCCCTGCCTGCCCCTCTTCATGTGCACACATTGACTCTTTCTCAGCAATACAGTGCTTCTACATTGAGTGCCAAGAGACTGCTTGTGCACAGTGTGTAAGAGTAAGGCTCTTGGGGGATGTAGTACTGGGGATGTGCCTAATAGGAACTGACTCTCCGACAGCAGCTGCTGCAAGATTTTTTTTTAAGCCTTGTAATGATGTCACAGGGAGTTATAAAAGTGGTTACTCACTACAGGAACAAGATGGCTAAAAATTCTGGGACATGAGGGGAGAGTTTGGGGGTCTACTTGGTCATGCCTGAACCATACACGTTTAGGACACCTGTGCTCTGCTGTACTATCTCCTGTCCTTAGTAGGAGTGAATGTAGCATTTATTCTAACCATGCCAGAACTAAGCATTTCGCCTTACTGTTATCAAACACTGGCATTATGTCATTAGTGACATTAGAGGAATAGACTTCTCACCATGTCACTTCAACCAGGAGGTTCCTGGCTAATACTAGAGGGCTTTAAGAACATTAAGGGTGCACAGCAGTTTGTCCCATTTTTCTGCTGCCTTTGTCTGGTTTAGACAAGTGCACCATTTTGACAGCGCTTAGATTGATATTCTTAAAAGAAAAAAAAAAAAAAATTCTGCACAATCCTTCATGGACCGCTTTGTATTAAATAGGTACATGGCAGTGAGGGCATCTCAAGTATGGCAGCACATCACGGCTATAGCAAGATTTGACTTGAATGACATAACGTCAAAGTTTTAGAACTGTACAGGACCTTTGTAAAGGGGCCTTGCGAAGCTCCCTAAACTTTGGTGCTGTGTCAAACACATTCTGTCATAATCCTAAACTCACGTGTGATATGCTGACGACTTTGATAATTTTGGCAGCATTTTAACCTAGATTGGTTAAAGTGCACTCTGGTGGAAGAGAATGGACATCTTATGAGGAAATGGGTGCCGATATGTGAAAGAGAGAGGTTCTTATGGGGAAATGGTCTATGATGCATGAAGGATAGAGGCTGGATATCTTATGAAAAAATGGGTGCTTATACAGGATGGAGAGAGGTTTGGGATTCTTTTGGTAAAGGGGTGCCGGCTATATAAAGGAGAGAGGTTGAATATCTTATGGCAAAATGGATACTGGTACATGAAGGAGCTAAGTTGGAGATCCTATGGGGAAATGGGTGATGATACATGAAGGAGTGACGTTGGAGACTCAGTGGGGAAATGGGTGCTGATACATAATGGATAGAGGTTGGAGATCTTATGGGGACATGGGTGCAGATACATGAAGGAGAGGGGTTGGAGATCTCATGAATAAATCGGGTGCTGATACATGAAGGAGAGAGGATGGAAATCTTATGGGAAAATGAGTGCTTATACAGGATGGAGAGAAGTTTGACATTTTGTTGGTAAAGGGGTGCCGGCTACATAAAGGAGAGCGGTTGAATATCTTATGGGGAAATTGATACTGATACATAAAGCAGCAAAGTTGGAGATCCTATGGGGAAATGGCTGCTGATACATAATGGAGAGAGGTTGGAGACCCTATGGGGAAATTGGTGCAAATACATGAAGTAGAGAGGTTGGAGATCTCATGAATAAATCGGGTGCTGATACATGAAGGCGAGAGGATGGAGATCTTATGGGGAAATGGGTGCTGATACATAATAGAGAGAGGTTGGAGATCCTATGGGGAAATGGGTTCTGATACGTAATGGAGAGAGGTTGGAGATCCTATGGGGAAATGGGTGCTGATACGTAATGGAGAGAGGTTGCAGATCCTATGGGGAAATGGATGCAGATACCTGAAGGATAGAAGTTGGAGACCCTATGGGTAAATGGGTACCGATACATAATGGAGAGAGGTTGGAGATCTTATGGGGAAATGGTCTATGATGTATGAAGGATAGAGGATGGAGATCTTATGGGAAAATTGGTCCTTCTACAGGATGGAGAGAGGTTTGGGATTTTGTTGGTAAAGGGGGCACGGCTATATAAAGGAGAGAGGTTGAATATCTTTATGGGGAAATGGATACTGATACATAAAGGAGTGAAGTTGGAGATCCTATGGGGAAATGGATACTAATACATAAAGGAGTGAAGTTGGAGATCCTATGGAGAAATGGATACTAATGCATAAAGGAGTGAAGTTGGAGATCCTATGGGGAAATGGAGAAATGGGAAATATGTAATGGAGAGAGGCTGGAGATCCTATGGGGAAATGGATACTAATACATAAAGGAGTGAAGTTGGAGATCCTATGGGGAAATGGAGAAATGGGAAATACATAATGGAGAGAGGTTGGAGATCCTATGGAGAAATGGATACTAATGCATAAAGGAGTGAAGTTGGAGATCCTATGGGGAAATGGAAAAATGGGAAATGCGTAATGGAGAGAGGTTGGAGATCTTATGGATAAATCGGGTGCTGATACATGAAGGAGAGAAGATGGAGATCTTATGGGGAAATGGGTGCTGATATGATGCATGTAGGAGATAGGTTAGGAATTCTGATGGGAAAGGGGTGCCTACTACATGAAGGCAACAGATTGGTGATCCTAAGGGGAAAATGGGTGCTGATACATGATGGAGAATGTTGATGGATATATTATGGGGAGACGAGTGCTGCTACATGAAGGAGGGAGGTTGGAGAAACTGATGGGAAAGCGGTGCCTGCTACATGTAGAAAGGTTCGATAAAGTATGTGGAAATGGATACTGATACACAAAGGAAATAGATGGGAGATCCTATGGAGAAATGGGTGCTTATACATGAAGGAGAATGATGGACATCTTATGGAGAGACGGGTGCTGCTACATGAAGGAGAGAAGTCTTAAGGCCTGGTTCACACATTTCTTTTTTTTTAGTGCGTTTTCAGTTTTGCAGAAACACACTACACTCCATTTAACATTGTTTCCTATGGATCGCGTTCACATCTGTGCATTTTATGGAAAGGGCCAGGGACTTTTTCTGGATTTTGGTTCCATGGATAAAAAAACATGTATTGAAAAACACCAAAATGCACCTGGACTATGCATACTGCAGTCTGCATAGGTGTGAATCAGGCCTGAAGCCTGAAAGTACACGACGGAGTGTGACGCCACAGGAAGGCAGCAAGAACATTCAGGTTGGCAAGTAGTGGGGAAACCACAGCAGTGTCACAGACCCATTTAGGTGAATATATATATTTTTTTTTAACCGCATAATAAATGAACATAAGCACAGGTTGTCCCTGGCTTCTGTCACTTTGTTTTACGGTGAAGTATAATCTTTTAGGAACCACATCCATAAGCTTTAGGGAGGTGTGAAAGAGAGCTGATGTTTAAGGTAAACAAACCTGACCTATTGAAACTGGGGATATGGTGGGCAACTACAGTACATTAGCAAAGGTTTTTTCAAACAAGCCAATTTCCATACTTGCCACCATCTAGTGGCCAAATGTGGTATTTTTTTTATTAAATCAATGGAAAACATTCAGCCAGCTCAGGAAATTATTATTATTATACAGGATTTATACAGCTCCAACAGTTTGCGCATTGCTTTACAACGTGAGGGCAGACACTACAGTTATCATCCATCTGTGCCTTGTGTACTGAATCTCTATAGTTGGGTGATGTTTTTTTAATCAGAAGCTGTTGAGCTTATAAGATGGTTCTTTAATCAGAGACTGTTGAGCTTATGAAGTGCAGTCTCTGCCCATTTGTATGTCAGAAGCAGTGTACTGTACATCAATACACTGATGGAATTATAAGTGAGCATTACCGAGTAGTGTAAAATGTCAGGTTATCCCTGCCCATCACTGCCACTCCAGCATAATTGGAGTTCTTGAGGCAGCTGTGTTATGTGCCAAAGGAACTGACAGCACAGGAACTGAGAGAGCCATAGCTTGCATAGAGGCAGATTTGTTTCATTAGTAAAACTTGCAACTGAGATGAGTTGAAAGCAGAAAAAAATGAACAAATGTAAGGATTGGCGTGACTTTGGCCAGAGCCAACTAGTAATGCCTAGACCAGCCTTTTTCAAACGGTGCCCAGGCACACAGTCACAGGTTTTCATTGTGCACCATTACAACCTTCTAGATGCCAACCTGCTAACGACCAATGATATCATCAGTTGATAAGGAGGATGTCAGCCACCTGCATAGCATGCTTGTTTGACCCTTCCCTGCCTCTCTTCATATGTTTTTGGGGTCACATTAGCAAAGTGATGTAGAAAAACTGAGGAAGAGGAGAAATATTGGAATACTAGTCAGTACCAACTTGCACCGCGTCAGGTGTCCTACATGTGTGGATGTTGGTGCATTATGTAAAACTATTAGAATAGTTTTTACAATTAAGGATGGGGTGCCCCAAGACTGTCCATAGTTTTAAAGGGTGCCTTGATAGAAAAAAGGTTGAGAAACACTGGCCTATGCGACTGGGTGAGAGCAACTCCAAAACTGCAGTTCTTCTGTGATGTTCCCGGTCTACAGTGGTCAGGACTGACCAAAAGTGGTCCAAGGAAGGAAGACTGGTCAACTGGAGTCAGGGTGATGGGCGACCAAGGCTGTTGTACTTTGGGTTCGAAGGCTGGCCTGTTTAGTCCTTTGCAAAAGAAGAGTTACTGTAGCTCAAATTCCTGAAAAAGTTGAATGCTGGTTTTGATAGGTGCCACAGTGTGTTGTGTTAGGCCTCCTACACATGGGCCTTATTAACGCCGCATTTTTGAGCTGTTTTTACAGCTTAAGAACGCCACACCATATTGTTCAATGGCCACATATACACGTTGACGTTTTTGAGTTGCAGAGGGCGTCGGCGTTCTTAAGCTCTAAATCTAGCGCAGGACCCGCGTGTTCCGAAGCTGCAGCGTTAGATCGTTTTTGACGCTGAGCCGGCCAAACGCTCAATAACGCGCATTAGCACTGTAGCAACATTAAGCGGCGTTCTATGTTTTCAAATGTCCAAAAATAGCAGAAGGATGTCTTTTTAAACAAAATGCGACTTAGCGATGATGCTCAATAACGCGCATTAACGCCAATGCAAAATGCCATTTTTTTTCCTTTTCCTGGCGTCGGTAATGACGCTACAGCTCGTTTTTTTCAAAATGCCCGTGCATATGAAGCCTTATGAGGCTGTGTATCCACAGACCGGCCAGGGTGCCAGTGCTGACCCGTGCCTGCAATGGCTATGTGAGCATCAGAACTGGACCACGGAGCAATGGCAGAAGGTGGATTGGTCTGATGAGTTCAAAAATGGTTTTGGAACCACGAGTGTTGACTTGGCCTCCAAATTTTCCAGATCTCAATCGAATCGGGCATCTGTGGGATGTGCTGGAAAAACAAGTCCGACCCGCGGAGGCCCCACCACCTAAATTACAGATCGTGCTGCTGACAGCTTGGTGGCAGATACCGCAGCATACCTACAGAGGTCGGCAGGGTAGGGTGGGTGGTCCATAATGTGTTTATGGTTGATCGGGGGGGGGGGGGGTGTGTTTATCATTTGCTCTGCATTGGTTTGTTTTCCTTTGTATATGTGAACCACACAGACATTTTTTCCCTCTTAGATTGTTTAATAAAACGTTTTAGGCTGAATTAATTGTGATATAGCGATAGTTATTTCCCATAATGACTGCAATGAGGGCCAACAACAACAGAAGAGAAGTCAGGTAGCTGAAAATAACTACGGTAATGGCAAATGATTTGTATACAGGTTAGTGAATTGAGCCCATTGTCCTCTGTGCTGCACCTGGCAGCGTCTGATGGCCGTGCAGCTGCTTCCAACGGCTCCACCAAGGTCATTTGCATGTTTGCAAAACAGAGGGACAGTTATAGGTTGTGCCTCTGGTTGTGAGGACAAAGTCCTACCTTCTACATACCTTTGGTCCAGAATACTATTTCCCATCAAATGCAGGATTTCATTTAGGCACCTATCATTTTGGCCCTTATTTTTCTGGGGCGCCTACTGCATCCGCAGCAGATTGTGCTGCCCATGCATCTCAGCAAGGGTGGGTTCTTCAATCGGTGTGCAGTGCCAGAGTGCAGCTGCCAGCCATAGACGGATCAAAATTTTGATCATAGGCGCACTGAATGGAAATTTTGGTGCCTAAAACCAAAAATGACAGTTTTTCAAAAATATATACGTTTTATTAGATATAATTTGTTTTTCTTTCGACTTTTTTAATTAACATCATTAATATCATGAATTTAAATGAATATTAATTTATTGTCCGCCATTATTGGCACCTTTTTAACACAAGAAAAGTTCAAGAAAAATGTATCCCTTTTAAATTCTGTCTTCATGCTGGTCCGTTGCGCTCCGGTTGTGGTGTTAAAAATCTTGCTTGCTGCATTTCTGGTGAGATAAAAAGAAAAGTTAAAAAAAAAAAAGAATTTATTTTAATAAAATGCTTTTGAAGTGAAAATCTATCTAAAGATAGTTTTCTATTTAGGATACATTAATAATTGAGTTTATTCAGCATGAAATGGAGCTTAGTTATGTAGCATGACGCTGTATATTCTGCAATATTTACATTTTTGTTAAACTCCTTTAACAAATCCAAGCGGAGATAACATGGACTGCATTGATGCATTCACGCAATGTCACAGTAACCATGAAATAAAACAAAGGTCATGAATATTCCTTTATCCCATTGTTTTGCAAATTTATGTACACTAAAAACTGTATGATTTAATCGGTTCTGATATCGCTGTTTTACTAACCTGACAGCTTATTATTCTAAATAGGAAATCTTCATTTTGTTTGCAAATATTAAAGATTCTAACTACCAGCAAGAATAAGTCCTTACATTTAAAGAGCACCGGTCATTTTAGATCCATTATGGCAGCTCCTGTTAGCGGGCATCCACTCACCTGCTGCCGCCACCTCCCTCACCTTGTGTCACTGCGGCATCACCAGCCGTCCCATTAAAGTGAATGGGACTGTCGGTGAGTCACCAGCGGGTCAGAGGAGGAGCAGCTGCGGGACAGAGATGACAGGTTCTCTTTAAAAATTATGATTTAAATCAAATCCACCCTGTGAAATGCATTAAAAATGCATCAATAATGCACCCGTTAAGTTTTTGCTGCAGATTTGGGGTCACCTGACCTATGAAAAACACACCATAAGCACAGTAAAATTGCACGCATTTTCTGCGCCATTATCAGCACCTTTTTCTCCTATTGGCAAAATGGCAAGAACACCATTTTCGGCCAATCTGTTTCAGCGCATCTCTATTTTTGATCCATGTATGGGCAGGCTGGTTGTGCTGAAGCTCAATTGACTTCAGTACAACCAGCCTGTTTTCTTTTGTTTTGTTTTTTTTATTATTCCATCACCGGCCGCGGCTGTAGCAGCCGGCAGTGGCAGTCGTATTCTGAGAAATGGAAAACCTTCCACTGTCAGAAATTAATAGCTCTGTGCAAGGGATTCCTACATCAACACTGAAGGTATAGCCTGTTTAACATTCACAGTTTCAGCCAGCCTGAGTAAATTCCCCCTCCAAACTGAATGTTTGTGCACACAAGGACAGACTACATAAGCTGTCCGTAGATGGTTCACATCTCAGATGGTTCAGCAGGGACCAGGCGAGATTTGAATCATCTATGGGCAGGCTGGTTAGGCCCAAGTCAATACATCAATTGACTTGGGTACAACCAGCATGTCGGATCTTTACATGTGATTGTCAGCGAGTAGAGTTGCTAGCAATAACTACTGTGTTCTCCCGGCAGGGACGGTTCCCCGCACCCGCACCCCCTCCTTAGGAGAACACAATAGCTCAGCAGGAGAAATTCCTCCATCAACACTGAC
>BLSH010044326.1:184073-198264 GCA_018402905.1 Glandirana rugosa
CTGCACATGCTCAGTTTGGTGTATATTGCTAGAGGTTTTTTTTTTTTTTGGGAAGGGGAGGGTGCCAATCAGCACTGTCCGGATAAGTCAGTGGTCCTGCAGCCTCATAGGACAGTCAGAGTAGAATGACGCCTCACCAGACACTGATAAAAGTCACAAGACTGCTATATACTGCTGATGAGAAAAGGTATTTAGCAGTTTATATTTACTAAAATAATTGCATTTCCATGTTCTGTGTACTGTGGGAGACCAGATATAGTGCAGGCTCCTGGGTTTAGTAACCCTTTTAGGCCTCATACACACGGCGTATGTAAAAAAAATAAGCAAAGCGTTGGGGCCGATGTCAGGGCAAAATCAGTTTTTTTTCGTCGTCAGTGAGCGTTGGCGTCAATAGGCGTTTTAAAAAAACAAAAAGCAAACATTCCTCTATTTTTTTAACCTAAAAACATTGGCGTCAAAAACGCCGGTTAACGTCAGCCCGGCATTAGTGAGCGTTTTGCGGCGTTGACAACGCCAAAACGTTACAGCCTTGGAACGCGCTGACCGCGGGTTCTACTTTCAGCTCACGAACGCAGACGCCCTCTACAGCTCAAAAACTTTGCCATTTTTATGGGGCTATTGAATAATATGGAGAGCTGTAAAAAACGCCATCCGTGTGTATGAGGCCTTAAGGTGCCATATCAAATGTGAAAACCAGAGACTACAATTGTGTGATAATTTGTTGATATGGACTCACATATACCGTAAAAAGAGTCCATGCAATTATCAGTATTGCAACACATCACACATTGTCCCTTCTCAAATGCCCTCAAACCCTGCTGTATACCCAACTGGAGTATTCTTATGGACCTAGATGGTATTATCATTCCCATGTTTCACTACGTCCCTTACATTGAAAGGAGCGCAGGGTCGAATCTGGATGGATGACTATAGGCTATCCAAGGTTGCCAGACCCTCAAGAACTTCTTGTGGTTGTCCGCAAGAATGGACATCAACTTCTCGTTTATCTTGATGTCATTGACGCGATTTTTGACCCCTTCGAAACTAAGTGCGGGCGTTTTCCACGCCTTGGCAATAGTCAATTTAGTTGCAGTAAAGATATGCATTGCAAGCAGCTGTAAGGCCTTTCTATCTCTTGCCTCAGTGCTGAAAACAGACATTCGAACTTCCCTATAACAAAGGTGTTCCCAGGAGTACAAGTATACAAGTAAAAGGCTTTGACCACTGGCTTTGACTGGTGGTAATTTGTTTTGGGGGAGCGTACACAGGAACACCCCCCCCCCTCCCAGTCGGTCGGGTCTGGTGCATTTACCCCATCTATGGTGGGTGAGCGCTTCACCAATGGCTTCCCTTGCTCGGCAGCGACGGCTTTCCCTTCCCCTGCCCTCCACGACGGGCATCGCGGCGGCTTCAGTTCCCCCCTCCCCCCCCCCCCCTCCTCCTCGGCGGCCAATTGGGACTCTTATCTCTTTGGCCAATCAGAAAATGGGTCCCAGACCTGCTTCTGATTGGCCGGATTGCAGATGAGTGTTTTAATAGCGAATATTCATTCGCTGTTGTAACACATGGGTGGGCTTGTAGCGCAATGCTCTGCGCCAGGAGCCCACCCTATTTTGAAGCCTAGTAGAGCCTCTGGCAGCCATGAGCTCAGGCAGAAGACTGGTCTAGCAAAAACACAAGGAGACAATGGCGCACCGGCCAAGCGCATTATCCTCAGATGTACATTTATTAAAAAAGGTATAAAAGCATACGCGCCAACGAGCTTGTAAAACAGGCATGTCATGCATGGCACAATGCTACATGTCCATGGTAGCATGTGCCGCTGGGATGGTGTCTCATAGACTGGCTGACGCATTTCGAGGTACGAACCTCTTCTTCAGAGGGCTCTGAAGAGGTTCGTACCTCGAAATGCGTCAGCCAGTCTGTGTGAGACACCATCCCAGGGGCACATGCTACCATGGACACCTAGCATTGTGCCATGCATGACATGCCTGTTTTACAAGCTCGTTTGTGATTATATTTTTATACCTTTTTTTTAATGTACAGCTGAGGATAATGCGTTAGGCCGGTGCGCCATTGTCTCCTTGTGTTTTTGCTATAGTGTTTGGACTTCCCCAGTTCCTCAGTGGCAGCAAGGCGGCACATTGTCTGAAGTTGACAAGTTATAACTTTGGCTATATAGTTGGAGAAGCTTTCTCCAAGCGCAGGAAAGAAAATATGACTAGAAGACTGGTCTCCATGGGTTTTCTTTTTTAAGCTAGCCATACACTAAGGCCTCTTTCACACAGGTGCCTCGGCTAAGCAGAAACCGCTTGCACAGTGGAGGGTCTCTCCGCTGATCCCCACTGAGCAGATGGATGACCGGTCCATGTCCGCAATGCAGAGCAGACAGTCCCGCTCTCCTCTATGCGGCAGTTGGATGGAAATGGATCGCCTGTCCGTTTTTTCCTTCCGATACGCTGGACAGATGGAAATTACGAACACCATCCATCCGTTTTTGGCGGACAGGATCGGATCAGATGGCGCTGAGTGTCAGGGGACATGTCACCGCTGACATCCCGCCGCTCCATAGAGGACAATGCAGCGTCCGATCAGGTCCGCCTGAAAAACTGACAAGACACACCTGATCGGTCAGCCTGTGTGAAAGGGGCCGAATAGATTTTCAAAAATAGTTCAAAGATCTTAAAGTACATTCGTTGTTTGCTTCTAACATTTCGTTTTGGGATGAGCGGGCTTTCCCAAATGAAAACCACATACGCTTTGAGAAATTTGCGAAAAAAACTTCCATTTTGCTCCATCGAATTTTATGATCACTGCGGTCAAATAATGAACATTGATTTCACCCCAGTATCGATTAGAAAAATTAAACGATCGTTTCTTAAAATGAACAGTTTTGAATGAAATTCTGCTAGTGTATGGCGAGCTTTATAGCCTTAAAATAAGTTGACATTTTTGCTCTGACGGGGACAGAATTAAGCGAATACCTGTACACACCCCCATCCCAGAGAAGTTAAGCCTAGTAACACACTGCTGAATGTTAGACAATATCGCTGGTTAAAAAAAAAAAAGCGACATTCGTGTGTAATTTGTGTATGGCGGCCGGTCTGACAGAAGCCACACGAGCATGCTGGAAAACCAGCAGCTGAGCAGCTCCCAATCAGCGCTCTGAGCTTGTGGCTGAGAGCGCTGACCCGAAGTGTTCTGGCGCGGGGGGGGGGGGGGGCGTTCCCCTGTCAGAACACAACAGCTCATCGGGGGAGATTGCTGTACGAACGTCGGATTGCTGGTACAGCAAGCTGTCAGCTTTGGGTTGAACGGAAAAAAAAACAAGAATCGCGTATACCAGGCTTTAGGCCACGCTGCTACACCAAGTGGAAATTAACCCCTTCCCGCCTGCCTTGGTGTCCCTTTTAAAGGGCTCCTTAATGCTCAAGGGGGTTGGAAGGGTCGGCGATTATGTGACCACTGTGATTGGCTCAGAGCAAGTAGTGTCACCAGCACACCAGGATCTCCAGACGAGTCCAAAGCTTTATTACCGATCACATAGTAACAGCAGAGTGACGTTTCGGAGCCGCGCAGGACCCCTTCATCAGGCATGTGGTCACATGCCTGATGAAGGGGTGCTGCGCGGCTTTGAGATCCTGGTGTCCTGGTGACACTACTTGCTCTGATGTTATGCGGTTCCAGCCGTTGGTCGCTCCAAGCACCCACATTAGAAATTGGCTATCTGTGCAGGAACGTGTGCATTGGGAATTTCACAATTGCACTGTGATTGGCTGACACAGTGGTCACATGACCGGTAGCCTGTCCCACTGGCCACCGATTTTTACTTGGGACTGAGCGCAGTTTCAGCAGCTTTGTCTTTGTGCTGGGAGCGTGCAGTGAGCGCGCTCCCAGCACATATACATTGCCAGCCTAGTGATTCATATGTGCGGCGTGTGGGCGTTTTTTTAAAGCATGCCTTTTTTGCACATATGTGTTAACTGGGGCATAAAGGGGCTAAGATTCTTCCAAATGCTCATTCCTGGCCAGATCCTGACCACACGGGGCCAGACAGGTTCTGAACAAGCTAGGCTATTCCTGCAACAAATATTTGCTAGCCTGACCCTCCATTCAACTGAAGAGGGTAATGGAAAGTCTTGTATAAGCTACAAGATTCCTGTCAATGTTACATATGTAATATAACTTGCTATAGGGCATACATTAAAAATAAAATATAAAAATGACCGTAAATTTATTATGTGCATTGAAGTGCACGTTGGTCAATTAAATGTTCATGTTAGTGGACCAGGGACCAGTAGACTTAATGTGATGACTGTTCTTCAGCAGACAATCCTCCAAAGTGACAAGAGCTTCGCAATAAATAAAATGATTGGATTTCTGTGGGCGAATCACTAAATTAATCGATCAAAGTTCAAAAACAGTCCTTTTGTTAGCAATTCATAAGCGTTCATATAAAGTGACCGGTGCTCCTCAGTGGAAAGTCGTGCAGGTCATAATCCCCTTATGGAAATCCACTTACCAGAAAGAATTCTAGTGAGGACTTCTTTCTGGTAAGTGGATTTCCGGTAATGGGGTAAAGCAAATCTTTTGCTTTCCTCCGATTAGGAAAAACACCGGTTTGCTTTAAGGCTTTGAGCGATTTTCCAGCATTTTTCGAGCGATTTATGCCGCATTTTTGCGCGTTTGTATGTAGCTTTTTTGGGCTTTGCCTTTTTGTTATTAGCCAATAGAGAAATACTATTCTCTGTTGCATCATTTGTTGCTAGCTATTTCAGCTTTTTTCGCTTTTCCATTCGCTTTTATTTCTTCTTTTATTATTATTCATTTACTATAATGTTTTTTTTCGTTTGGGTAAGGGGTTCGAGTTCAGTTTAGGTTAGGATTAGGAGTTGGTTAGGGTTATTTATTATTATTTTATTTATTTTTTATTTCAGTTTTTATTATTATACGAATAATAATAAATGTAAAATACACATATAAATAGAAAATAAATAAATTCAATAAATTAATACGAAGTAACAATAAATAATTGACCCATAACTTTAACCCTTACCCCTTAAAAAATAAAATAATAAATAACACCCTAACTCAAAAAAAGTATTATTCTTAATAATGTTTTTTTTTTGTTTGAGTTTGGTTGTTTGTTTTATTATTATTATTATTATTATTATTATTAATAATATATTTAATATTTTTAAGGTTGGAGGTTAATTCTTATAGTGGTTGTAAACCCTAAAGGTCTTTCACCTTAATGCATTCTATGCATTAAGGTGCAAAAGCTTTTCGCCTGCAGCAGCCCCCCCTCCCCCCCCAAGCCCCCTTTACTTACCTGAGCCCAAAACGAACCCGCGGCGGGGGATGAGCCTGGCAGCTCACCCGAGCTGCTCCAGTTTCCAGTTCTGATTGGCTAGATTGATAGCTGGGGAGACATTGCGCCCGCTGCTGTCAATCAAGTCCAGTGACCCGGGGGGGGGGGGGGAGAGGCGCGAGTCCCCCTGTTTGTGTGAATACACACAACAGCAGGACTCAGGAGCGCGCCCACACAGGTGACCCCAGAGAAGCCTGGTGGTCACTCAAGAAGAGGAGGAGCCCGGAGCACCGCTGGAGGACCCCAGAAGACGTGGTTAGGGGCCACTCTGTGCAAAACTGCTGCACAGAGGAGGTGAGTATGACATGTTTATTATTTAAAAAAAAAAAAAAAACATGAGTCTTTACAATCACTTTAATGTATTACATATTCATTTTATTTTACTTATTTATGATGATTTTTAGTTATTTGTGTATTTATTTTCATTTATTCATATATTACTAATTTTATATAGTGCAAAAACGTGCGAATGGCACGTTTCCATTAATTTCTATGGTAATACAAACGCTCCAAAAAAACTCCCAAATCCGCCGGAATCGAGCGACAAAAAAAAGCTCCAGAACTTGTTTGAGCTTCAGGCGATTTGGAGTGGAGATGTGAACCGTCTCCATAGAGAATATTTTTTTTTTTTTTTTTTTTCTCCTCCAGCATTTTGGAGCTTCAAGCTACAAAACGCTGAGATGTGAATGGGGCCTAAGGAACCTAGGATGACGGGTTCCCAGTATTTATTTATTTTTATTTATTTTATAAATTATGGTTGAGCCCATTGTGGTACCCTTGGGTGCATATTATGGTTATACTTCGCCTAGTCCCCTTTGTGTCGATTTTAACATCCCGGGTTTTTAATGCACTGTGAGTATAAAACAGAACAATAACCAGTTGGCAGGTAAGCCGTTAAACACGTCGTATTCAGGGCTGCATAGATTTTGTAGCCGCGGCTCAGGACGTAGTTCAGATTCATAGTATCGTGTTTTTTTTTTTTTTTTTGTTTGTTTTTCTTTTTGCAGTTTGCTACATGTGTAAAACAGGGCATGCATGGTCTGCTCGCCTTCCTTCCTCAACCCAAATGAGATTACATCTAAACTTTGGTGGTTTCAGAGGAGCACGCACACCCCTTTTGTATACGGCTTTTTGCTCCATCCTGAAAAGACACACGCAATGTGGTCGGGGTCATGAATGAAGCACGGGCCGATTTTTACTGTGTGCTTCTCTAACACTAGACGGGTATAATTGGATCCTGTCTGATTGCTAAAACCCCATTGTATGTCTGATTACTGCTGCAGCAAAACAATGAGCGCTAAACCGAGGCCTAGTGAGGTTAAAAAAAAAAAAAAAAAAAAAAAAAGGTTCTCTATTTTAATTATTTATTTATTTCAGGTACTTACATTTTCAAAGCTGAACTCTAGCCAGATATAAAATACAAATGCTTGCAATTCTGTATCCATTAGCAAACTTTTAAAATAGACCTCTCCCCTCTTTTTACTAAAATTCTCATTAGCATGCGTTTTTGGATGCTGATATGCAGTCATGTAACGCTGATTTCCTTGTAAACTTTTTTTTTTTTTTTTTTTTTACATTGCCTTTTTTGCATCCACTTCCTTGTTCCCCCAAGGACTCCAGCGACGTAGCCCCAGCTGCACAGAAGCCCCCCTGAGAAGCAGGGAGTGGGCAGCAAACAAACGACCCGATTTCTACCCCGCCCCTCCTCTGCCCGGTGGGTGCTACTCATGCGGTCGGGCTCTTGGCAGTGATGCAGATCCAGATCTCCCTGTACATCCTCCCCGCCCCCCGGTACCAGCCAATACAACCGCTTCTCCTCTCGGCCAATCGCGCTCCTCCTGCTTCCTGATTGGCTGGGAGGAGAAGCAGGAAGACCATATTGAATATTCACTATTGTCACACACGTGGGTGGGCTCAGGGCACAGTGCTCTGCGCCCCAAGTCCACCCTTTTTTGAAGCCAATTGGAGCCTCCAGCTTCAAAAAAAAAAAAAAAAAACCCATTGGAATACATGCGTCCGGTGCCCTGCATGTAGGTTAGGGGCCGGGCGCATGGATTAGGGGGGCGGCGCTCCTGTATGGAGCAGCTGCCACTGCTGGGAAGGCACCATTACTAGCACTTTCTGGGAGATGCTGTATCTAAACAGCGACAACTCTGTTCTAATACTGTGCATGCACGAGATGAAGTGCATGAAATCAATCACTTCATCTCATGCATGCTTTGTACAGCATTACAAACAAAACCATAGAACATTCCCAGCTCAACTTGCCAATCCATCTGCAACCAACCAAATACTCCTGGCTTAAAAAGATGCGTTAAAAACAGGGGTTTAGTTTGCACACATTTGCAAATACATGCGTAAGCTACAGAGCTGCTTCACGGCACTCCAGTATTATCTGCAGTCCTAACTCTAAATGTTGAGAGCCATAGGCAGAGGGCAGCTGAGCCTAGAGGGAACCCATCCCTCCTTTAAAGGCACAGGGGTGCACTGGACACCCAGCATATAGCACAATGGCCGCAAACGTGTACAGTGCACCCCCTCACCAGTATTCCAGCAGTAGAAACAAATGGCCACTGTCCCCACCTATAACTTGCCTTTTCAGCAAGGAGCAGATGGAAGCACAACGCATGTCAAACAAAACCAAAGAAAATTTCCAGTTCAACTTGCCGACCAATCTGCAACAAACCGAATTATCCTGTCTTAACATTATGCGTTAATAACAGGGGTTTAGTTTGCATATACATGTGTAAGCTGCGGAGCTGCATCATGGCACCCCAGTATTATCTGCAGTCCTTATTCTAAATTTTGAGAGCCTCCATAGTAGAAGCACATGCATTGTAATGGATGGGCAGAAGGCAGCCGAGGCTAGAGGGAGCCCACCCCTCCTTAAAGACACAGGGGCACACTGGACACCCAGCATATAGCACAATGGCAGCAAAGGTGTCCAGTGTCCCCCTCGGCAGTATTTCATCAGTACAAATAGCCACTGCCCCCCACCTATAACTGGCCTTTTCAGCAAGGAGCAGATGGAAGGAAAACGCATGTTGAACGAAATCAAAGAAAATTCCCAGCTACGCTTACTGACCAGCCTGCAAGCAAACAAATTATCCAATCTAACAGTGTGCATTCAAGACAGGGGTTGAGTTTGCACGCATTTGCAACAAATGCATACTTAAGCTTTGGAGCCGTATCACAGCACCCCAGTATTATCTGCAGTCCTACCTCTAAATTTTGAGAGCCTCCATAGTAGAAGCACATGCATTGTAATGGATAGGCAGAGGGCAGCTGAGCCTAGAGGAAGCCCACCCCTCCTTAAAGCAGAGTTCCACCCAAAAGTGGAACTTCTGCTGGTTGGATTTTTCCCCCGAGGTGTCACATTTGGCACCTTTCGGGGGGGGAGGGGGGTAGAGTGTCCTTTTCCACACATCTGGGAGCTCGGGTCGACAGTCGCGGCTGTCAGCAGCCGGGCTCCCCCCTCCTCTACTGCCGCCGCCAATGAGAAAGCGCAGCGGCGGTTAACGCCTGCGCAATAGGGACCTGGCCGTAAAGCCAAACGGCTACACGTCCTCAATGGCGATGGCAGCACTCGTCCACCGATCCAAAGATCGGTGGGCGGTGCCAACATCGCTGGACTCAAGGACAGGTAAGTGTCCTAAAGTTAAGTCAGCAGCTACTGTATGTGTAGCTGCTGACTTTTAATTTTTAAAGCAACGACAGGAGCTTCTGCTTTAAAGGCACAGAGGTGCACTGGACACCCAGCATGTAGACAATGGCAGCAAAGGTGTCCCAGTGCACCTCCTCGTCAGTGTTCCAACAGTACAAACAATTGCCCACTGGCCTTCACAGCAAGGAGCACATGGAAGGGTGACGCATGTCAAACAAAACCAAAGAAAATTGCCAGTTTTGTGTACAGCATTAGACAAATTTGTTGTTTAACAAGGGCTTGGGGAAAGGCGCTTTGTTTTCTTAGATCAATGTAATGTATTGCGCATGCTTGAGGCGAGGCACATGACGTCATGTTCAACTTGTGTATGTGGTAAAGGGGACACCTTTTCAGAATAGCAGCATGAGAGCAGGGCCACTGGCTACATAGACACAGCCTGAAAGCCACAACAAAAAAAAAAAAGGCAGCATGGACAGTCACTGTGCAGCACTACTAAGCATGTATAGGCGTTGTTATATATACATGCTGTGCATTTCTTTTCTTTCTCAATACCTCCAGTTATACTCGGACCATTATTTCACACACCTGTGATTACCTACATAGAGCTGTGCTAGATACATGATCAACTAGACCAGTGGTTCTCAACTCCAGTCCTCGGGACCCACCAACAGGCCAGATTTTAAGTATTACCTTGGGGAGATGCAGACTAGAACACTGCAATCACTGAGCAGCAAATTATATCACCTGTGATATATTTCAGTTATCCTGCAAACCTGGCCTGTTGGGGGGGTCCCGAGGACCGGAGTTGAGAACCACTGAACTAGACGCAGATAAGCCAGTGCCTAATCTTCCCTCTACCCAAGGGCTGTACGCTTGCAGCCCCAGAAAATTTGGCAGGTGGCCTGGGAATGTCTGGAGGGATGCCATGCAAGCATAACAGCCACAGCAGCCTGCATTGACAAACCAGCCACATGCATTTCTAGATGGATGGCATGGCTGCCATGTTTGCAATAGGGAAGCAAACATGGCACCAGGTAATTTAAATGCTGCACGGATGGATCTAGGGTGGGCTTTACCCTGCCCCCCCAAAGTTCAATTGCACCTCCTGCTGCCACTAACACCCCCCCCCAATCTCCCCAAACAGCACATACAATAGGCCACATTCACACTGGCGATTAGGGCCAGTGCGAATTGTAACGGCAGTTCCTCCTGCGGCTCTTAACGAGTAGGTGTGATCACCGCAGGTAATGGCTGGCTGTACGGAGAGCTGCGAAAAGGTGCCACCGGCGGCGACCGGTCATTATGGTGAACGTGGCCGGCTCCCGCATCTACTCGCTGCGAGCTGCAGGAGGAACTGCTCATCAGCTATCCTTGTTGGTTATCAAAAAGTGTCAAATATCACAATCATATTATGTTGCCCTCTTCTACTATAAATAATATAAAAAAATTACAAAAAGTAAAGTTTTATTATTCAGCTACATTATCTATATCAGTGATCAGTAACTTTTGTGATCCACCTGACTTTTTCTGCTCATCAGCTATCGTTATTGTAAGGTTATCTTATGTGCGGCCCAAGACCGTTCCTCTTCTTCCAGTGTGGCCCAGGAAGGTCTAAAGTTTGGACAGCCCTTCTCTACCCCTTAGACACATACTTGTAGACTTAGCAAAAGTATCCGTTTTATGGAACGATCTGAAAACCGTTCACGTCACGTCTGCACAGTGACTCATCTTCTGTGTCTGTGGGACCTTTTGACTATAACATGGTGGCATTGTTTGCTGAAAAATTCCAGCATGCCACTGGTTGATTCTGTTTTATGCCCTCAGTTGCTCTGTGCAGCCTGGTTCACAGGCTGCAGTGTTGTTGGCTGCCAGCCGGCTTTTACTTACTGTATCTACTGCAATAATTACTATCAGGCATGTTGTAGTTATTGATCGGGTGAATTAATCACATTGCCTTTTATGGTCTCCAGGGTTTTTTCTTTCTCTAATGCAGCCTAATTGGGGGTCTGCTTCCTTTAAACTCACAAGCATGTATAAGTGTGTGTGTGTGTGTGTGTATATATTTATATATATATATATATATATATATTATATATATATATATATATATATATATATATATATATATTATGTATGTATATATTATATACAGGATTTATATAGCGCGAACACTTTGCACAGCGTTTTACAGCAACAGTACAATTCAAAACGAGAGCTTACAATCTAAATATTTGTTTGTGTGTGTGTATATAATATGTGTGTATACACATACATACACACACGTATGTATGCCCTTTTTTTTTTTTTTCTTGCTCCGTAACTACTGTTGGGGTACCTTGCATGTTTATGGCAAGTGGCAACAGTTGCTTTTTTTTTCTGTGACCTGCATCCTCTGGCTGTGCGATTTTCTCCTGCGCCTGCCATCACTCTGCGATGAACGACAACAGTATTGTGGTGCAGTGCGAGTTTTAAGGTGCAGGTGCTTCTTTCGGTGTACCTATGTTTTTGGTGCATTTTAGGCAGGGTTTTATGTTTAACTGGTCTCCTCCTACAAAAAAAAGCTACAAAAATACACTGAAAAACGCTTGATTATGCAGCAGGGCTTAGAGGGCATTACATTATCTGTACAAATTCATGCATTCTTGATGCCAGCCTAGGTTTAGAGGCCACTGGGGTACAGGTGCTGTTCCTCCCATTGTCCCTTTTTTTCCCCACAAATAGAGCTTTCTTTTGATGGTATTTGATCCCCTCTGCGCCTCAAAAAAAGAGCGACAACTTTGAAGAAAAAACACTTTTTTTTTACTTTCAGCTATTAAAAATACCCAATAAAAAAATGTAAAAAATCAAATTTCTTCATCAGTTTAGGCCAATTTGTATTCTGCTACATATTTTTGGTAAGAAAAATCCCAGTAAGAGTACATTGATTGGTCTGTGCAAAAGTTATAGCGTCTACAAACTATGGGATAGATTCATGGACTTTTATTGTTTTTAATAGTAATGGCGGCGATCAGCAATTTTTAGCTCGGACTGCAACATTGCGGCGGACAAATTTAACATTAAGTGACACATTTTGGGGACCAGCGATCAGTGCTAAAAAAAGCACTGTCGCTGTACTAATGACACTGGCAGGGAAGGGGTTAACATTAGGGGCGATCAAATTGGTTAACTGTGTTTCCTGGGTGTGCGTTCTTAATGTGTGGGGGATGGACTGACTCGAGGAAGAGAATCACAGATCTCTCTCTTCCTGTCTGACAGAAGGACAGTCTGCCTTGTTTACACAGGCAGACCGCCATTCTGTCTCTCCAGCGCACGATTGCGGGTGACCATCATGGCCGTCGGACTCACCGATTGGCTCCCTCTGTCCAGTCACGGCGCGCGGCCGGGAGCCGATGGAAGGAATCGCATACAGGTTTGTAATTTTGCGCTTAAAGGCCGCCCTGCCCCAGTATATGTACGTGGGGTGGTCCTTAAGTGGTTAAATAACAAACATGTTATACTTACCTGCTCTGTGCAGTGGTTTTGCACAGAGCAGCTCCAATCCTCTTCTTCTGGTGCTCCTCCCCCCTCGAGCAGTGTCCCCGGAGACAGCCGCTGGGGGCACAACTGTGGGCTCGCTCTCAAGTCGCTGATCTATGCTTCCATAAGAGACAGAGCTGCACCTCGCTGCAACCCCCCCCCCCCCCTTTCTCCTCATTGGGTCACTCGCTGTGATTTAGGGTAGTGGGGGGCGCCAATGGGCTCCCGCTGCTGTCTCAGCCAATGGGGAGGAAGAGTCCCGGGACAGCCAAGGCTATTGTGAATTTCGCTGAATCAGAGGTAGCTCAGGAAAGTATAGGGGGGGGGGAGGCTTTTTTTTTTTACCTTGAAAGCAAAATACCTTCAGCCTTTAGAACCACTTTTAACGTTCAGATTTTCGGGACAGATTTTTGAGGTGTACCCCCTTGTTCAGGGTCCAAGCAGCACTAAAACACTTGGAGCTTGAAGAATGAGGTTCACCCCAAAAACTTGTCCTGATTTTTTGGATGTTGGTGCAAATAAAAAACAAAAATAACACACAGTACTCAAATGTTTTTGTTGCAAGTGCATGAATATGGCTACAATCAGCTGAAGCATTTTAAATGTAACTTTTTTTGTTTGTCGTTTCCCTTTAATTCCATAGCGGTGATTTTTAGTGGTTACATTATTCAGACTGTATAAGAAAGTCTAGATTGCTTGAACTGATATCATTTACAGGAAGGGCCATAGGGGTGTGTGATAGCATGCAGAATCAAGCCGAGAATCCGATGTTGGTGTAAACAGATTTTTATGTTTTTTTATTTAGTTCTTCGCTTCCTTTTGCTGCAGTTTGGCAATGCTCTCCCTCTGGGGCCAGGGCCTCTCTTCCCAATTTAGCTCTGACTTTCTGCGTCCTTCGCTTCTGAGAAATAAAATGGAATAAACAAGATGACCTCCTTTGACTTGTAGGGAATGTAAGCGTGACAAAATGTCGATACTCGGACCGCACTGGGAAAGGAGGTTTTAGTCACGTCCTCCCTCCCAGCGGGGGGTGCTTCTTAGACAACGTCTGTCTCACTGGAGTTTGCAGCTTCCCCTTAAATTGGCCCACTGGCTTTTACAGAACTGCAAGTTGCAAGGTTTGGTCCTAGCAGTACAGTGGTAAGGACACCAGGTTTTTGAGGAAGTTCTAGCGCCTCGCAAGACACTTTTTATAGGGAACTTTTTAAATCCTGATCCGCTGCCCCACTGGCGACATTTCTTCTCCGTACCCTTTTCTGTCTGACGCCCATTAACCAGTTCTCAACCGCGCCACAGCAGATTTACTGCTACAGGGTGACTGCTCTGCGCAGAATCACATGTGTGTGGAGAGATGGATATAAAGAGAGATGATGGATATAAAGAGAGATGATAAATATAAAGGAGATGATAAATATAAAGAGAGATGATAAATATAAAGAGAGATGATAAATATAAAGAGAGATGATGGATATAAAGAGAGATGATGGATATAAAGAGAGATGATGGATATAAAGAGAGATGATGGATATAAAGAGAGATGATGGATATAAAGAGAGATGAGAGATAGATAGAGAAATATAGGTAGTAGAGAGAAATATAGGTAGTAGAGAGAAATATAGGTAGTAGAGAGAAATATAGGT
>BLSH010044326.1:214837-225652 GCA_018402905.1 Glandirana rugosa
CCCCCCCCCCCCCCCCAGATATGTAATTTCCTGCTTGTGTTATTGGCTCACTGATTTTTCTCAGAAGTCTGCACTAAAATATAAATTCGATTTTGAGCATCCTCTGCAACAAAAATTTGAATTTTTGGTGAGATACTCCCAATAGGAAATCGTGTCTAAAGAGATCCAGACTCTGCAATTTTCCTCATTAAAGCCCTGCAGGTGCAGCAGCTGATTGGTCATTACAAAACCATAACTATACAGATTCACTTTGCACATGGACACAAACACACAGGGATTTCTTCATAATAACAAAAAGTAGGAATCTGCAACAAAGTTTGTTAAAATTCCTGCATTGTACATAGATCACCCAGAGGGTTACTCTTTAAGCAAGAGTCTAAGACGGAAACTGAAAAGGGACTGAAAGACCGAAAGAGTAAGCAAGGGAATGGGAAGAATTTGGCAGGCTAGGGATATGTCTAATGTCTGTAGATTAATGGGACTTCGAATACTCTTGCTGTGCTTTGTGCAAATGACTTATCTTTGCCTTCATTAGGGACAGTATGAACTGGTAAAGTGCTTGGCTCCAGTCCGGGACCCTAAAAATGACCAAGAGGTGCATGAAATAGAAAACGAATGTTTAGGGATGGCAGTGCTGGCGATCTCTCACTACGCCATCAAGAGGAACATGCAGCTTCCAGAGCTCCCCAAGGACATAAGGTCAGTCTTGGCAGTTATGAGATCAACGTATCTTCTAAACTTTGTTTCAGGGGTGATGAACATGGATTAATGGAAGTCCTCTCGGGGCTTCTCCTACAGGTCTCAGGGCTACTTAGGACAGTGATCTATAATTTTAGATTTCTTTGTAGCACCACTTATTAGTGACCTGGTATCGCATTGTAAACTGAAAACGCCTCTTCCCATTAGGGATGTCCCTGGACTCCTAACACTTTATACAGGAGCATGATAGGGGCCCTTATGCTATGTTTTGAGAAATTGAGATGGGACATGCAATCTGGCCAAGCCTACCCTTTTTTGAGAGAGAAAGTATATGTAAATCCTTACCTTATAAAACAACCCACTCAGTTTTAAGGGCTCATGCACACTGCATCTCAAAGAAGGCTGGCGCTCAATTTTCTTGGGGGGGCCGTGGCCCCCCGTGCTCCCCGCACTTACCCCATCCAGGTCGCAGCTTCCCCCCTGTGTCTTCTCCCGAGTCCCAGTAGTCACTTCTCCTCCCGGCCAATCAGGACTTGGGACTCGCGGCCAACCTGCTTCCTGATTGGCCGGAAGGAGAAACAGGAAGACATTAGCGAATATTAATTTGCTAATGTCACACAACTCTGGCTCTGGCTCTAATTGGCTTAAAAAAAAAAAAACCCATTTAAATTCAAGTGCCTGGTGCCCTGCATGTAGATTAGGGGCTGGGCACATGGATTAGAGGGGGGCGAAATATTTAGTACCAGCCACTGTATGCTTGGCCTAATGTATAGATTTTCGCTGCTCTATGCGTTTGCATTCTTAGAGATACAGAAAACCATATCTGATACCATCGCAGAATTTGCTTCAGAATGTTGTCAAACAAGCTTTACTCTTCCGTTCACTGACAGACGCAACCTTCTTATGACACGTGGGGTTATGCTCATATCACTAGGAGTAGACTAGGCAAAATAAAACAAAAGCATAGGCTGGCCCCTCCCAGGGGGCCGTCCTCACCTTAGCATATAATCCCCCTGCTCTGCATAGCACACCAGTTCGTAACAAGCCGTACAAACTCAACGCAGAGGGGTGGGTGCTGCGTCTGTCAGTGAACAGGATTTTACGGTAAGTTATAATAAAAACCCTTTTACTCTTCCGTTCACTGACAGACGCATCCTTCTTATGACACGTGGGGACCTCCCAAAGCTGTGCCAATCAAGAGGGGTGGGCAAACTATAACAACTGTACCCAACAGAAAAAAAAAACGCCCTCTCAGGCGGCGCTAATCGCGCCTATACTGCCGCTTGTAATACTTTGCGGCCAAAGGCAGCATCCTAAGATGCTGAAACATCAATTTTGTAAAACTTAGTAAACGTGTGCACTGAGGCCCAAGTAGCCGCCTTGCACACCTGAGACACCGAAGCCTGGTGTCTAAATGCCCAGGAAGTACTAACTGCCCTGGTGGAATGAGCCGTGACAGGAAACAGGGGAACCTTGCCCCGAATCTCATATGCATGAGTCACGGTCTTCCTTATCCAACGAGAAATGGTAGCCGACGAGGCCGCCATGCCTTTGCGCGACCCTTCCGTCAGCACAAATAAAGAATCAGACTTCTGAAAAGAAGCTGTAAAAAATAAATACACCCGCAAAGCCCTCACCACATCCAAAGCATGCAGTTCAACTTCTTTGGGATGGACAGTGCGTCTGTCAGTGAACTCCGAGAAAAGGATTTTACGGTAAGTTATAATAAAATCCCTTTTTCCTGAATTGAAAAGCAGAGTGAGATTTCCATGCTGGGCCGATGATCGATGCACCTTTCTGGTGAGGAAGACGGTGGAGAATAGGAGAATGTGAAGGTGTGGCAAACTTCGTGCGGAATTCTCACTATGGTTTTCAGTTCATGAACGGTTGGCTTTCATCTGATGGAACCTTAGACTGGCTCCGGTCATTGTTAGCTCTGCTGATATGAATGGCGCAGCGTCCTCTGTAAACACTGTGAAATTATCCGTACTAAGCAGCCTCTTTTGTTAACCTTGCAGCTACAAGAGGTATATCCCTGAAACTTTAAACCGAACCATCAAACAAAGAAATATACTTACTCGGATTCGGATAAATAACGTCTTCAAGAATTTCTTGAAAGAATTCAACAATAAAACAATCTGTGACAGCAGCGTGTCGCCGCATGACCTGAAAGTGAAGTACATGTCCACGCTGGAGACGCTGACAAAAAATTACGGGGCCGAGATATTCGAGACACAGCACTTAAAGATTTCCTCGGAGAATGAACAGAACGGGTTCCAACCCAGTGGCGTGTTTGAGGTTATGGTGACTGGGAATGATGGCATCCAGTGGAGAGTGAAACCAGCTGTAAGCATTGACAAGAAAGCTGTTCATAGATAACATATGCTAAATGTTGATGAACTTCCAACTGCAGTGATAGGGGGGGGAATAACATTATCCGATAAGGCACTGGGAGTAATAGAGAGTGATAAAGAATCTTACTGGTGTCATGGATGATAGGCATTGAGCTGTGTGTTGTGGAGTGTGAATCTCACTGGTGACCTGAATAGTAGGGAGCAAGCTGTGTGTGCAATAATACATATCTCACTGGTGACATGGATACTGTGGATTGAGCTGTCTGTGCTGGAGTGCAGATCCCACTAGGGACATTGGTGGGTGGGGAGTGAGCTGTGTGCTGGAGTGCAGATCCCACTAGTGACATGGGTGGGTATGGAGTGAGTTGTGTGCTGGAGTGCAGATCCCACTAGGGACATTGGTGGGTGGGGAGTGAGCTGTGTGTGCTGGAGTGCAGATCCCACTAGTGACATGGGTGGGTATGGAGTGTGCTGGAGTGCAGATCCCACTAGTGACATGGGTGGGTGGGGAGTGAGCTGTGTGCTGGAGTGCAGATCCCACTAGGGACATTAATAATGGGGAGTGAGCTGTGTGTGCTGGAGTGCAGATTCCACTAGTGACACAAATAGTAGGGAGTGAGCTGTGTGCTGGAGTGCAGATCTTACTAGTGACATGAAATATAGGGAGTGAGTTGTGTGTGCTGGAGTGCAGATCCCACCAGTGACATGGATGGTGGGGAGTGAGCTGTGTGCACTGGAGTGCAGAAACCACTAGTGACATGAAATATAGGGAGTGAGTTGTGTGTGTACTGGAGTGCAGATCCCACCAGTGACATGAATGGTGGGGAGTGAGGTGTGTACTGGAGTGCAGATCCCACCAGTGACATGAATGGTGGGGAGTGAGGTGTGTACTGGAGTGCAGATCCCACTAGTGACTTGAATATTGTGGATTGAGCTGTGTGTGCTAGGGTGCAAATCTTACTGGTGACATGAATAGTGAGGTGCAGGCTGTGTGCACAGTAATACAGATTTCACTGGGGAATGAATTGTGTGTACTGGAGAGAAAATCTCACTGGTGACATCAATACTGGGTAGCATGCTGTGTGTGCAATAGTAACTGGTGATATCAATGGGGTTTGAGCTGTGTGTGCTCTACTGCAGATCTCACTGGTTAAATGGATACTGGGGAGTAAGATTTGTATTCTTTAGTGCAGATCATACTGGTCTAATGGATAATGGGGTGTGAGTAGTGTGTACTGGAGTGCAAATCTCACTGGTGATATCAACACTGGGGAGCAAGCCGTGTGTGCAATAGTACAGATCTCACTGGTGACATTCATGGGGATTGAGCTGCGTGTGCTCTACTGCAGATCTCACAGGTTAAATGGATGCTGGGGAGTGCGATCTGTGTGCATCAGTGCAGATCTTGCTGGTTAATGGATACTAGGGTGTGAGCTGGGTGTATTGGAGTGCAGATCTGGTGACATGAATACTGTGGAGTAGTGGATTGCAGCATGTACTGGAAGCATGTATACTGTGGAGTATGGTGAGTGTTCTGGAGTGCAGATCTCCCTGGTGACATGGATACTGGCTACTGAGCTAGCTGTGTGTCCTGTAATAGAGATTTTACTGGTGAAATTGATATTTGAGTGTGTGCTGGAGTGCAGATCTCACTGGCGACATGGATACTATGAAGTAAACCAATTGTGCTGGAGCACAGATCTAGCTAATAAAAGGGATGGCAGGAGAGTGTGATGGAGTGTCGGACCCTCCCTTACCAAAGGCAAAACCTTTTATCTCCTATCACCTTCCAGGACGGCAAGCCTACTTCCAGGTGCGCCGTCCTGGAAGGTACTAGAAACAACTTTACCGGTAAGTAACATAGGTCTTTTTTTTTTTTTCATTTTGCATATAGTTCTACTTAAACTAGTGGATTTAAAGTGATACTAAAGGCTCAATATTTTTTTTTCTTTATAAATAATAAACACGTCATACTTACCTTCCTCTGTGCAGCGGTGAGTGGCCCTGATTCTCCTCTTCTGAGGTCGCCCAGCGGCGCTCCTGGCTCCTCCTCTTCTCATATGCTTTCCCTGGGGTCACTCGTGCGGGAGCGCTCCCGAGTCCTGCTGCTGCGTCCTTTGTCACAGACAGCAGGACTCAGTTCCATCTCCTGCATCACTGGACTTGATTGATGACAGCGGGAGCCAATGGCTCCCCTGCTATCAATTTATTTAATAAGGATCAGAGCCCGTGGCTTGAGCTGCTAGGCTTGTCCCCGGCACGGGAATGATTGGGCTCAGGTAAGTAAACGGGGGGTCTGGGGGGCTGCTGCAAAGGTTTTTCACTTTAATGCATAGAATGCATTAAGGTGAAAGGCTTTACAACCCATTTAAGGATTGAGCGGGGTGTGGTAGAGCGCAGATCTCACTTTGACATGTATGTATGTATTAGCCAGTTATTTAGTCTACTTTGGGTTTGACCCTTTGGTTTTGTTTAAAGTAAAAGGACCTTGACTGTTGCTGCCATGCTAGCTACTGGGCTTCATACAGTCTCCAACATTTGAGCATTCACAAAATAATTTAAAGAGGAAGTAAACCCTGATGGGGTTTACTTCTTCTATATTCCCCTGCAAAGTAGAAACATAATGGGCTACTATGCATACTTATGTGTCACTTACCTGCAAACGAGGCCTGCGACGTTCAGTGATGTCCCCTGTGCAGGCAGCGTCCATCTTCAGCCTCTTTTCCTTCCGGGCCGCGACTCCAGCTCTGTGACTGGCCGGAGTCATGTGACGTCAGTCACGGCACGATCTCAGTGAAGGAATGGCACAGAGGCCGTTTCTTCACTGCGCATGTGCCGAAATGATGTTGGCACATGGAAGTGCACTGTATATCTCCTTAACCGTGCAGGTTTGGGAGATATGCAGGGCACCTACAGGTAATCCTTATTATAGGCTTACCTGTAGGTTAAAGTGGTTGTCACAGGTTGACAACCACTTTAAGACCCCTTTCACACCCAGGCATTTTTCAGGTGTTTTTGCACTAAAATTAACACATAAAAAGCGCATCAAAAACGCTCCCTATGCATCTCAATGGATGCTTTCACGCCGAGGCGTTGTGCTTGCTAGGCATTGAAAAAAGTCCTGCAAGCAGCATCTTTTCAGCTTGTTTTGTGCATTCAAAATAGCACCTCAAAAATGCCCATGTCCATTGAAAATAATGGTTAAGCGCTTGAAAAGCGCATGAAATATGCACTGAGGCTGTGGAAAGGTCACATGATTGAAACAAACATTTGAAAAGCGCTTAAAAACACCATTAGAGGGGCGCTATTTATAGTGCTAGCGATTCAAAAGCGCACACTAAAATCATGGCATTTTACAGGCTTTTTTCCAATGCCTTGGTGTGAATGGAGGCTAAGGCTGAATATTTAGATTCTTCTTGACTGGCTCCAGTTCTGGCTCTCCAAGCAGTGAGATAGGATTTACATTTCTCTATGGTTCACACCACAAAACACACTCCAGATTTGTTTCTGCATGCGTATTTTTTAGCATGTTTTTTTGTGTTTCAGATGTTTTTCTTTTTTCACTGTACTGGGGCCCGGTGTTTTTTTGGTGCATTTTTCATGCATCTTACTGAGTTCCAGTACAGTCCAGTGCAGGAAAAATGCTCTACTTCTTCTTCTTTTTTTTTTTTTTTTTTTGCCATTAAGAGCCATATAACCTATTTTTCATGCATTCATGATGCAGAAAAAAGTGCACTGGGTGGCATGTGGTGTGAACTGGCCCTAAAGGAGTTTTTCGTCTTTGTTTCTGAGCCCTAATATTGGCCAGCAATGTCAGCTATTACGTTAAGCAGGGAATAGACTAGTAACTAATTCCCTTTCCAAATCCACCATTTGCTGATTATAGCACCCAAGGTCTGGGTACTGTAGAGTAAAAACCCTCCTAGGGAGAGGTTCATATGCACAGTGGTAAGCCCAGCTCTCCCTAGCAGGGTAAAGGAAAGCATTAAAGTGGTTAACTCTGTTACACCCCTTTTACCTACAGGTAAGCCTATAATAAGGCTCACCTGTAGGTACTGGAAATATCTCCTAAACTTGCATGGTTTAGGAGATATTCACTATATACGCTGCTGCCGACGTCAGCAGCGCATGTGCACTGAAGGAACTGGTACCTTTTCTTCAGGGCCCGTGCCGTGACCGATGGCTCCCGCGCGCATGTACTGGAATGACGTTGTCGCAGCTCCGGCCAATTACAGTGCTGGAGTAACTCCGGGGAAAGATGTCGGCCATGTACTCGGTGTGCTGGCGCCAGGATTCAGCTCATCGTACTAAGGTACGTATTTCATAAAGAGCTAGTATGCGATGCATACTGGCTCATCATGCCTTTGTCTTGCAGTTTTTTTGAGGTTTACAACCTCTCTAACCGCTTTCCCTCCCGCCCACCGTCAAATGACGGAGGGGTGGTGCGGCTCTCGTTCTGGGACGACGTCGTAGCACATTTTCCCAGAACACGTGTCCCCGCGCGCCCTAGGAGGCACGCAGCATGTCAATCGCCTTTGCGCCATGTTGCCAGGACACGGTGTGACCTCGGTCTGTGTAAGCGGCCACGGCTCTTTAACCATGTGATCGACTGTGACCAATCACAGCCGGTCACATGTAAACCAGGAGGTGCCGGTAAACGGTGCTCCTCGCCTCACACTGACTGTGTGTGCACCGAGGAGAGCCGATCAGTGGCATCTCCTCTCACAGAGGATGTCTAGGGATGTAATCAGGGCACTGATCATTAGTGCCCTGATTACATTTGACCACCAGTGCCAGCAGTCAGTGGCCACAAGTGCCACCAATCAGTGCCCATTAGTGATGCCAGTCAGTGCTGGCTATTGGTGCCGCCTATCAGTGCTGCTCATCAATGCCGCCCATCAGTGCCACCCATCCATACCCATCAGTTGCACCTATCTGTGCCCACCAGTGCCGCCCATCAGTGCCCGTAAGTGCGGCATATTAGTGCCACCTAATCAGTGCCCATAAGTGCCGCCTCATCAGTGCAGCCTATCAGTGCCGCCTCATCAGCACACATTGGTGAAGGAGAAAAATTACTTAATTATAAAATTCACTGACAAAAACTAAGAAAAACGTTTTTGATTTCAAAATTTTTGCCCTTTTTTTTTTTTTTTATAGTAAAAAATAAAAAACCCAGCAGTGATTAAATTCCACCAAAAGA
Organism: Glandirana rugosa; assembly: GCA_018402905.1. Lineage (NCBI taxonomy): Eukaryota > Metazoa > Chordata > Amphibia > Anura > Ranidae > Glandirana > Glandirana rugosa. The sequence goes on from BLSH010044326.1 coordinate 223,091, forward strand.
AAGCTCTATTTTTGTGAAGGAAATGATAAAAATTTCACATGAGTACAATGTAGCAGGACAGCGCAATTGTCATTCAAAGTGCGACAGCGCTAAAAGCTTAAAAATGGCCTGGGCAGGTAGGGGGTGAAAGTGCCCGGTATTGAGGTGGTTAAAAAATGGAAAAGCTGTAAAACTTCCTCAATCCAAAACAGCAAAAAATTGTTTGGGATTTGAGTCAACAATTTTCAGTTTTAATGAGAAATCCTTATTCCTTTCTGTTTCAGATTGCACAGTTGTTTTCAAGGTTAGCTGATTTAGCGTGTCTTTTAGTATAAAGCCCAAAAGGGAATATTTCTCTGGATAGACCAAGACCTATCTTGTGGTTTTTCCTCGGAGTGACAACCTTTAATTTCCTCTACATGGCAAAGCATGACTTGTGCATTGTTTAAATGCCATTTGATTCTTCTTTCCTGCAGCCCGTGACGGTAGAGAAAGAAAAGAAAACAAAAAGGAAGAAGAGTGAAAACAAAAATAAAAAGGCCGATGCGAAAGCCAACGCCAAAGACCAGTGGAACTCCTTCTCTTACTTTCCGGAGATCACCCACGTTGTAGTGAAAGATGACACCGTCTACATACACAACCAGGACAACAAGTGCATGGTAAGGATTAGGGATGCACTGAAATTTCGGCCGCCGAAAATTATCTGCATTTTCGGACAAAAATGGTGCTTTTGGTTTCGGCTTGGTGCATTTTCGGTTTCGGCACCAAAATTTCCATTCCGTGCAACACTAGTAAGCAGGGCTGGATTAAGAGCATCATGGACCTGGTGCTGAGGAAGTTACATTCTCCTCCTCTGTCTGGGTCTGTGCTTGCACTTGAATGGTTGCTAGGATGCTAGGCGGTTCTAGCAACCAATAATTTTCACAGCAGTGGACACTGGGCAATGGTGGGTAGAGTGGCAGTGCTGTGGTGACAGGGGGAAGTTCTTGGATGGCTGGGCCTATATTAAGGTAGGGTCCTGGAGATGCAGCTCCAATAGCCCCTATGTTAATCTGGCCCTGCTAATAAGGATCACCGTTCTATGAGGGACCTTATGTTGGGGCCTGATTCAGAGATGCAAAGTTATCACCTTTCTGAAAGACTTTGTTCAATGTTATTTGCATCTCATTTGACTTTCTCTATATATCTCAGACATAAATGCATACACACTAAACAACATTTGCCTATGCTCTTTACCCACCTGCCTGACTACTCCTGAGACCACAGCTTTCATAGTCTTCAAATCACCACTTTGCTCCAGACCTCCCCATCTCGCTAAACCTGTCCACACATGTGGCAGTTCTCAATCTATTTTAACCACTTGGGTATTGCAAATGCCATCAGAAATGATCTTCCAAAACCGAGCAATCTACTACCCGAGTGATGACTACCAAAATGCTATTTGTTGTTAAAGCCGAAGTGTAGCCAAAAACACAAATAGAAAAATCAGCACAAGGGACATAACTCACCCTGTTCAGTCTTGCAGACCCCAAGACAGCTATACTGTAGTGCCCATGTATTAACAAGGGACATACAGATAACAGAAGATACCTGAGTGACAGAAATTGACTCATCAATCTACTGCTTCTCCTTTTACTGTTCTGTTAAAAGCTGGCAGAGGGATAAGACCTGTAAGTGTTAGTGGTTCTAAAGTCAAAATGTTTTATACAAACCACTTCAGATCCGCACCATAACAGATTGACGGCTACAGCGCGGATCTGAATTGCTGGGAAACCATCAATAGACGTCATCCCATGCACAAGCTGCCTGCGTGCGCTCTGTAATCATCGAGTCTGAGACTCGACTGATCACAGATCGTTGTAAGGGGCTGCTCCCAGCCCCTTACCACATGACTAGCTGTCAGCCCATGACAGCTGATCACGCGATGTAAACAAGAGATCAGTATTCAGATTTTTTTTTTCCCTCACGCTGACTGTGGGGGGGGGGGGGGGGGTAGAGCCGATAACCAGCAAAAGACACAGGGACATCGGTCCTGCACACGGAGAGGCACTGCTGCTATGCAGTGCTCTCCAGTGCCATCTACCAGTGCCACCTATAGGTGAACATCAGTGCTGCCTATCAGTACCCGCCAGTGCCACCTATCAATGCCCACCAGTTCTGCCAACCAGTGTCCATCAGTGCCACCTGTCAGTGTCTCCTTATCAGTGCAACCTCATCAGCACACATTAATGAAGGAGAAAAATTACCTATTTTTAACATTTTATAACAAACTATGAAACTTTTTTTTTTCACAAAAATGTCAGTCTTTTTTTGTTTTGTTTTTTTTAGCAAAAAATAAAACGGCCAGCAATGATTAAATCTCACCAAACGAAAGCTCTATGTGTGTGGGGAAAAAAAAAATGATAAAAATTTCATATGGGTACAGCGTCGCACGACCGCACAATTGTCATTCAAAGTGCGACAGCTCAGAAAGCTGAAAATTGGTCTGGGCAGGAGGGGGGTTTAAGTGCCCAGTAAGCAAGTGGTTAATGCATTCTGCATTAAGGTACAAAAACTCCCCATTGCCTGTTGGGGGGGGGGGGG
>BLSH010044326.1:225662-257105 GCA_018402905.1 Glandirana rugosa
CCCCCCCCCCCCCCCCCCATCACCATCCCTAAACACTTACCTTGCTCATCTCCTTTCATGATCCTGTTCTGTCCTTGCTGCAACCTTTCTCTCTCCTATTCTTATTCTCAAAGGAGACACAGGCAGCAGTAGGTGCCATTGGCTTCTTCCTGTGAGGAGGGAGTGGGGGCATGGCCAAGCCATGCTGTTTGTGTTTTTGGACACTAGCTCAGGATCATGCCCACACTGTTGCCCCCTAAGCACATGACTTGCTGAGGCGGCACCTGCAGTAAAGGAGGAGCAGAGTGTCAGTGGGGAACTCCAGAAGAGGAGGATTGGGACTCTGTGCAATACCATTGCACAGAGCAGGTAAGTATAACCCCTTTTTATTTTACAATCACTTTAAATACAGCAAAGAAAAATCAGGCCTCCTGCCCTACCAATTCTTCCTGTGCCTCTCAGAACTGGGTAGACAGACAAATCTATAGGCAGCTAAACCGCTGCCATACATTGGGTTTCATCTGTGTATAAACTATTTTGGCAGGAGTTCAGATTTAAATTGATTGTGAAGAGATAGAGATATAAAAAGCAAATATGTTGTACGTACCTACTCTGTGCAGTGGTTTTGTACAGAGCAGCCTCGATCCTCCTCTTCTTGGATCTGCCGTCTGTACTCCTGGCTCCTCCCCCCTTCTGAGTGCCCCCATAGCAAGCCGTTCGTTATGGGGCACTCATGCGAGCTCAATCCCAAGCCACACCTTGTGTGTCCATTGACACGCAGAGCGTGGCTTAGCTCCACCCCTGTTCTCTCCTCACAGGCCGTGATACAGTGAGGAGGGGGAGAGAGGAAAGAGCCACTGCTCTCGGGCACAGGGCTGGATCATGATCAGGCTCAGGTAAGTATAAGGGAGGGTTGGAGGGGACAGAAGAACACCGAAGGTTTTTTTACCTTAACCGCTTGCCGACCGCGTCGCGTACATTTACTGCGACAGGTTGGCCGCACTGCGCAAATCGCGGTCTATAAACGGCGATTCGCTGCGTATGTGTGCCGCGGGTCGAGCGGACTCTATGTCCGCCGGCGACCCACAATTGCTTAATACAGAGGAAGAGCGGGGGAACTGCCAATGTAAACACGGCAGTTCCCCGTTCTGTCATTGGGCATGACAGTGATCTACTGATCCCTCTTATCGGGATCAGTTAGATCTGTCATGTCCCTGCCAGCCCAGCCCCCACACAGAACACACTGAGGGAACACATTTAACCCCTTGATTGCCCCCCTTCCCTGCCAGTGACATTTAAACAGTAATCAGTGGCTATTTTTAGCTCTGTATAAATGTCAGTGGTCCCAAAAAAGTGTCAAAAATGGCCGACATGTCCGCCACAATATCGCAGTCCCAATAAAAATCACAGATCGCCGCCATTAACAGTAATATAAAAAAAATAATAATAAAAACGCCATAAATCAATTCTCATAGTTTGTAGAAGCGATAAAATTTTGCGCAGAACAATCAATAAACGTGATCAAATATGACCAAAAGAAAGCTCCATTTGTGGGGAAAAAAGGACGTCAATTTTGTTTAGGTACAACGTCGCACGACCGCGCAATTGTCCGATAAAGCGACGCAGTGCTGAATCGCAAATAGAGCTCTGGTCAGGAAGGGGGTAAATCCTTCTGGGGCTGAAGTGGTTAAAGTGATACTAAAGTTGTGTTTTTTTCTTTTGTTTTGTTTAAAAATAACAAACATGTCATACTTACCTGCCCTGTGCAGTTGGTTTTGCACAGAGCAGCCCGGATCCTCCTCTTCTTGGTTCCCTCGCCAGAGCTCCTGGCCCCCCCCTCCTACCGAGTGCCCCCACAGTGAGCAGCTTGCTATGTGGTCCTCCGAGCCACAGCTCCTTGTGTCCATTCAGACATGGAGCTGCGGCCCTGCCCTGCCCCTCTCTCTCCTCATTGGTTCACTGACTTTGACAGCAGTGGGAGCCACTGGCGCTTCGCTGCTGTCTTAGCCAATGAGAGTCCCAGACAGCCGAGTCTCTCGTGCAACATTGTTGGATCGAGATGGGGCTCAGGTAAGTATTAGGGGGGCTGAGGGGGGCTACTGCACACAGAAGGCTTTTTATCTTTATGCATGGAATGCATGAAGATAAAAAAACCTTCTGCCTTTACAACCACTTTAATGCACAGAATTCATTAAGGTAAAAAAATGTTTGCCTTTGCAACCACTGTCATTTTAAAAGGTGATTAATTTGTTGCTGTTCTATTTTGTGACATTTTAGAATTTATTCACGCAAATTCATAAATGATTGATAAATCCACTTTAATTTTTCATCTAGGAGCTGAAGCTGTCCTCTTCAGATGTTGCACTCTCCTTCACTGCTCTCGTAGATGGCTACTTCAGGCTGACTGCAGATGCCCATCACTATCTGTGCACGGATGTGGCCCCACCATTGATAGTACATAATATAATGAACGGCTGTCACGGACCTGTTTGGTAAGTCCATGGTTCTTTTTAAAACATTTTATTTTCTCATATCTGCAAACAACAGATTTGTTTTATATGAGTTGGTTTTTCTCCGATGTGTACGTGCTCAATGAATTTTTAATCGGTGTAGCAGGCCAGATCTGTCCATTAGACCTGTCGCCAAGAATGACAAGCAGTGGCAGGTAATAAAAATGTAAAACGAATGCGCATCCTAGGCAAATAAAATAGGAGCAGCTGCCACCATTAAAGGGTGTTCCCCCACATGATCAATAGTAAATTAAATAAATGGGGCGCTAGCTTATATAGACAAATAGTAATCTCAGTATTAAATGAATAATGTGCAAATAATCATGTCACTTAGACAAATTCCTCTATAAAATTTGCAATAAACATCAAAATATAAAAAGTGCATGTGCATAAAAAATGTTCAGCAGTGATGCATAACACCCTTAGGGCTAGTTTACACTTGCTTCAAAACATGGCTTCGGACGCGCTTTGTTAAAGTTCTCTGAACGCCAGTCAAAGCTCCGGTCACTAAATAAAATGGTTAGCTTACAGTCCTGTTTACACCTTGCTTTTGCTTGGTGCTTCGATGAGGCTTCGGTGGGGCTTTGAGGCTTTGTGGGGCTTCAAGCGAGCTTTGCCATAGACTTCTATGTAGGCTTTGAAGACGCTTTGAAGCACCACTAGAGCTACATGGGGTATAATTTTAGAAGCAAAGCAAAAGCAAGGCGTAAACAGGACTGTAAGCTAACCATTTTATTTAGTGAAAGGAGCTTTAACAAAGCGTGTGCGAAGCCTTGTTGAAGCAAGTGTAAACTAGCCGTTAATGTGCGTTGAAGCCGAAGCAAGTGTAAATGAGCCCTTAATCAAAGTGTTTGTGCCAAAATCCTTAAAAAATGTGCAACACAGTGCAAAAAATCAGTTCTCCTCTGTATTGTTAGGGCTAGTTTACACTTGCTTCAAAACATGGCTTCAGACAAGCTTTGTTAAAGCTCTCTGAACGCCAGTCAAAGCTCCAGTCACTAAATAAAATGGTTAGCTTACAGTCCTGTTTACACCTTGCTTTTGCTTGGTGCTTCTTTAGGGCTTTGGTGGGGCTTGGATGAGGCTTTGGGGGGGCTTGGATGAGGCTTTGGTGGGGCTTGGATGAGGCTTTGGTGGGGCTTGGATGAGGCTTTGGTGGGGCTTGGATGAGGCTTTGGTGGGGCTTGGATGAGGCTTTGGTGGGGCTTGGATGAGGCTTTGGTGGGGCTTTGGTGGGGCTTGGATGAGGCTTTGGTGGGGCTTCGGTGGGGCTTTGGTGGGGCTTCAAGCGAGCTTTGCCATAGACTTCTTTGGAGGCTTTGAAGACGCTTTGAAGCACCACTAGAGCTACATGGGGTATAATTTTTGAAGCAAAGCCGAAGTAAAGCAAACACAAGGTGTAAACAGGACTGTAAGCTAACCATTTTATTTAGTGACAGGAGCTTTAACAAAGCGTGTCCGAAGCCTTGTTGAAGCAAGTGTAAACTAGCCGTTAATGTGCGTCGAAGCCGAAGCATGTGTAAATGAGCCCTAACAGATAATAACAATCAACTGATATCAGGGGGAATATCTTCATAAAAGTATGCAAAAACAGTTCTTACGGTGATAAAATATGCAAAAAGTGCAAAAAAAAAAAAAAAAAATGAATGTAGTTGTTCATCCACATGCAGTGCTAATTCTTTCCACCATCTGGAGTGCACCACAAGTGTGCCCCAGCCTCCCACTTCAAACAAAGACCACTGTAGGTCAAATGGTGCTTATGTTATCAAGTATCCTCAATGGTTCAATACATCTCCCTCTCCTTAAAGCTTCCGGTCAGGTGTATATGAACTCCAATGTTTAGGACAGGATTCCACTTAGCCACTTTCAATCTCCTCCACTCTCCTCCATATAGGCATTCTTGCTGCAGGACTCACCTCTTTGAAATTAAGGATTCGATCTTCACCCATTACGGCAGACAATGGGGGTTACTTACTAAAACTGAAGAGTGAGAAATCCGGTGAAGCTCTGCATAGAAACCAATCAGCTTGCAGGTTCCTTTTGTCAAAGCTTAATCGAACAAGCTGAAGTCAGAAGCTGACTGGTTACTACTTACAGCTGCACCAGATTCCGAGTGCACCGGCCTCAGTAAATCTCCCCCAGTGTCTCATAGGACCCCCAAAGTCTTGATCCCCCCCCCCCCCCCCCACCATGCAGTGTTCTGTATATGTGCTGTTCAGAGCAATTGCAGCTGTAGGAAAGGATCTGGATAATCCCAGTCTTCTGATTCCGGCTCACGTGTGTCCAGCCGATCACTCAGTTCTTGGTTGTCGCGGATTGCATCAGGCATTCACATCGATGCAGTGGCAGGTGTTCTTGATTTTGCTCAAACTGCAGCCAAGAGGTCCATGGTAACTGGAGGAGCTGCAGAGATCCACAGCTCAGGTGGGAGAATCTGTCCACAGGACAACTTTTAGTCACACACTCCACAAATCTGGCCTTTATGGAAGAGTGGCTAGAAGAAAGCCATAAGCAGTTCAGTTTGTGAGAAGCCATGTGGGGGGACACCGCAAACGTGGAAGAAGCTGCTCTGGTCAGATGAGATCAAAATTTTACTTTTTGGCCTAGCAGCAAATGCTATGTGTGGCGGAAAACCAACACTGCACATAACCCTAAACACACCACCCCCACCGTGAAACATGGTGGTGTCAGCATCATGTGGTAGAGATGCTTTTCTTTAGCAGGGACAGGGAAGCTGGTCAAAGCTGATGGAAAGAGGGATGGAGCCAAATACAGGGAAATCTTAGAAGAAAACCTGTTAGTCTGCAAAAGAGACTGTGGTGGAGGTTCACCTTCCAGCAGCACAATGACCCTAAACATGCAGCCAGAGCTACAATGTAATGGTTTAGATCAATGGCCTCCAAACTTCAGCCCGGGGGCCAGATGCGGTCCTTTGCTTTCTTTTATCCGGCCCTTGAGGCACCATTTTATCCACTGAGATCAATATTGGGACATAATTCCCCCCACTGACAATGAAGGGACACCAATCCTCCCAATGACACCAATGAAGAGGCACAATTCCTCATAATGACAGGGCACAATTTCTCCTAATGACACCAATGGTGAGACACAATTCCTCCCAATGACACACTGGGGCCCAATGACCTCAATTTTGTGACACAATTCCTCCCATTGATGGGGCACAATTTCTCCCAACAACACCAACAATGGGGCCCAATGACACCAATGATGGAGCATTGTTTTTTTCCCACTGATGTCGGGACCTTTTCTATTTCCAATGGCCACAGTCTGGCCCTCCTAAAGTCTGAAGGACAATAAACTGGCTCTTTATTTAGAAAGTTTGCAGACCCCTGGTTTAGGTAAAAGCACATTCATGTGTTAGAATGGCCCAGTCAAAATCCAATTGACAATCTGTCGCAGCTTGAGATATTGTGCAAAGAATGGGCAAAAATTTCACTCTAGATGTGCAAAGCTGGTAGAGACTTCCCCAAAAAGACTTGCATCTGTAATTGCAGCAAAAGGTGGTTTGTGTTAAAAAAACATTTATCATTTTCCTTCCACTTCACAATTCTGTGCCACTTTGTGTCGGTCTATCACATAAAATCCCAATAAAATACTATTACATTTTTGGTTGTAACATGACAACGTGTGGAAAATTTCTAGAGGTATGAATACTTTCTCAAGGCACTGTAGATGAGGAGACTCTCCCAATAGGAGCACAGGTCTGCCTTTACATATTTTACATAATACATTGTTATAGTTGGTAAGGTTGAATAAGGACATCAGCCCATCCAGTTCAAACTGTTTGTATGTACTTCTTGACCTTTTCCCACATCCCTGTATATTATTTAAGATGCCCATCTAAAAGTTTGTTGAAATTGGCCACACTCCCTGCTGACTCCACCAATTGTGGAAGGGAGTTTCACATCCTTACCACTCGTGCAGTTAAAAAAAAAAAAAAAAAACCCCTACGCAGTTAAAGGTTAAACCACTTCTTTTCTAACTTTACTGGGTGGTCATGTGTCGTTGTTGGCGTCCTGAGACTGAAAGGTTTCCTCCCTATGCTAAAATCATCATTTAGATTACCATTCAGACTGTGTATGAAACTGATCCAAATGTATTTGTTGACTTGAGTTTGTACTGCTACGTCCCTACAATGATTACTCTTTTTATTTGTTGGCACAAACATGTTCTGTAACATGGCTACTATGATTACATAAACCATGTCGTCTAGGAACATTTGTTCACCTAGTACTATTGTGGAGACTGTTGATTGTTTTTTCATTGGACCAGTGCCATAGTAGTTTGTTTGTATACAGGCACCATATTATTGGTTTTATGACCATTATTTGTTATGGAAATTTTTTTTTATGTAGCATGATATTTAGACCTCAGGCACACAGAACATAAAAAGCTGCTTTTTACAGCCATTTGATTTTGTGGGGTTTTTCTTCTTTTATTTTTTTTATCCTCTAACTCAGTGTTTCCCAACCCAGTCCTCAAGGCACACCAACAGGTCATGTCTTCAGGATTTCCATTATTTGGCACAGGTGCTTTGATCAGTTTCACTGCCTTAGTAATTACCACAGCTGTTTCATCTGAGGGAAATCCGGAAAACATGACCTGTTGGTGTGCCTTGAGGACTGGGTTGGGAAACACTGCTCTAACTCACGTATGTCAAACACAAGGCTGAATGCGGCCCTATGGGCCTTGTCATATGGCCCTAACGCCCAGTTTTGCGGCCGGAACTCCATTCCGCCACCTCCGGCTCTCACCCTCTGCTCCCACTCCCCACTGTCATTTGTAAATAGAGAAGCCTTCTGTGTTTACAAGGGACAGCTTTACCCTCAGTGGGTCCCGGATCTAACATTCATGGATGTGCTCACAGTGGGGCATGGCGGGAACAGATCTCCAGAATCTAAGAGAGAGGATGATCTCTCTGCATATTCACAGGTAGTAAAGTTGCATACACAGGGAGGTACTAGAGCCAAGCCAGGTAGGTGAAAGCGATGCGGGGAAGCTTTATGGGGGGAGAGACGGGTGTTTGGGTTACAAACTCTGCACCCCTGGACCCTGCACTCTGTACATAATGCACCCCTGGACCCTGCACTCTGTACGTAAAATGCACCCCTGGACCCTGCACTCTGTACGTAATGCACCCCTGGACCCTGCACTCTGTACGTAAAATGCACCCCTGGACCCTGCACTCTGTACGTAATGCACCCCTGGACCCTGCACTCTGTATGTAGGGCAATCCTGAACTCTGCTTGTAATGCACTCCTGAACCTTGCACTCTGTACATAGCGTAGTCCTGAATCTTGCACCCCAGATACAGCCGGCCCTTTGAGGGCAACCATACTGCTGTTGTGGCTTGCGATGTAATGGAGTTTGACACCCCTGCTCTAAAAGTTAGTCTTTGTCCATGCGCACATAGACGTTTTTGGGTGTATTAGAAGAGGGGCATTTAGGGGCTGAGAAGAAATATGCCACCAGTGTGTTCAGGAGAAGAGAGATTGGGTACAAAAAACACTAAATGTGCCTAAACATAAGACCTGTTTAGTGCTTAAGCGTTCATTCCAGTGGCTATTTATCATTTGAAAGTTTTTCTAGCTTTAATATTTAGGGCAAGCTGGTTTTTGTGGTTCTCCGGTTTGTCAGGTTTTTTTTTTTTTTTTTTTTAGCTGTGGAAAAAATGGGAAAATGGCACTGCGTTTTTGTGCTGTTTTGTATGCTCTCATGTTGTATCTCTTGCAGCACGGAGTACGCTGTGAACAAGCTGCGGCAGGAAGGCAACGAGGAAGGGATGTATGTCCTCAGGTGGAGCTGCACTGACTTCAATCATATCCTTATGACTGTGGCCTGTTCCAAAATGTCTAAGGTAATGCGTGACTATGTAAGGTAGTCAGTATTTCTTTTGCAGGATGAAAACCTTAAAGCTAGTCATAGATGGATCAAAATTCTGCAGGTTCAGCAGGGACCGGAAGAATTTCAATCGGTGTGTGGCCATGTGTATGGCCATTGTCGATGAGCGGCTGAAGCCGCTGATCAGTGTATTCTGAAAGAGGCAAGACCCGCTATCAGAATATAATTCCTCCATCCACCTCGCTTGTGTGGATGGAGGAATCTGAACCAAAAAAAAATGACTTGCCTATGGGCAGCTTAAATCAAGAGGGGATACTGTATACAGTATCTCACAAAAGTGAGTACACCCCTCACATTTTTGTAAATATTTTATATTTTTTCATGTAACAACGCTGAAGAAATGACACTTTGCTACAGTGTAAAGTAGTGAGTGTACAGCTTGTATAACAGTGTAAATTTGCTGTCCTCTCAAAATTACTCAACACACAACCATTAATGTCTAAACCGCTGGCAACAAAAGTGAGTACACTCCTAAGTGAAAATGTCCAAATTGGGCCCAAAGTGGTAGTATTTTGTGTGACCACCATTATTTTCCAGCACTGCCTTAACTCTCTTGGGCATGGAGTTCACCAGAGCTTCACAGGTTGCCACTGGAGTCCTCTTCCACTCCTCCATGATGACATCACGGAGCTGGTTGATGTTAGAAGGTGGAGGAGCACAAGGTCTCTGAGGATGCCCCACAGATGCTCAACAGGGTTTAGGTCTGGAGACCTGTTTGGCCAGTCCATCACCTTTACCCTCAACTTCTTTAGCAAGGCTGTGGTCATCTTGGAGGTGTGCTTGGAGTCGTTATCATGTTTGAATACTGCCCTGCAGCCCATGCTCTGAAGGGAGGGGATCATGCTCTGCTTCAGTAGGTCACAGTACATGTTGGCATTCATGGTTCTCTCAATGAACTATAGCTCCCCAGTGTCGGCAGCACTCATGCAGCCCCAGACCATGACACTCCCACCACCATGCTTGACTGTAGGCAAGACACACTTGTCTTTGTACTCCTCACCTGGTTCCCGCCACACATGTTTGACACCATCTGAACCAAATAAGTTTATCTTGGTCTCGTGAGACTGCAGGACATGGTTCCAGTAATCCATGTCCTTAGTCTGCTTGTCGTCCGTAAACTGAGGGCTTTCTGCTGTATCATCTTTTGAAGAGGCTTCCTTCTGGGGCAACAGCCATGCAGATCAATTAGATGCGGTGTGCGGCGTATGGTCTGAGCACTGACAGGATGACTGCACTCCTGCGCATGTGCAGGTTTGACGTCATCCCACCTTGGCCAAGGAAGGCGGCCATAGCTCCGCCGCTGAAGGATATCTGGGCCTTTGAAAGTAAGGTACCGTAAGTTTCGCTGCATATATCAAATGAAAGCTGCAGTCAGTGACGGTTATAATTAACCACCCGACTCCAATTCATGAGTAGTCAGGGGCAGTAATGCTTAACCCACCCCTCCTTTCAGTGGTGGTCAGTGGGAGTAATGAATAACCCCTCACGCCCCCTTTATTGGTGGTCAGTGGGTGAACAGGCATTTTTGTGCACTTATCAAACAAATACAACAAAATACTTTCAATGGTATATTTAACAGATCAAAAAGGGAGCAAATAAGAGAAGTTCATTGCAGTCTTACTTTCCTTCCTCTAGTGCTAAATGTTCTTCTGTCCTTTTTCCTAGTATGAATCCAAGACATTGAAGCAGTACAAAAACTTTCAGATTGAAGTGAAGGAAAAGTCCTACTGTTTGCTGGGCTCAGACCGCACTTTTGAAACCCTTAAACAACTAATGGAGCACTTAAAGGGCCAGGTTCTGAGAACGGATGATGTCAGCTTCAGTCTAAAGAGATGCTGTCTTCCCAAGCCCAGAGGTAATCAATAAGGGTGCATTCACACTGGATTCTATGTCATGCCATTTTGCTCCTTTTTTAGAAGCGTAAAAAATGCACAGACTCTGGGGGTTATTTACGAAGACTGGAGAGTGCAAAATCTGGTACAACACATAGAAACCAATCAGCTTCCAGGCTTTATTGCTAAAGTTTAATTGAACAAGCTGAAGTTAGAAGATGATTGGCTACCATGTACAGCTGCAGCAGATTCTGACTGCACCAGTTTTAGTAAATCTCCTCCAAACCGTAATTAAACAAGCTGAAGATGGAAACTGGCTACCATGTACATCTGCACCAGATCTTGAACTCCTCCAGTTTTAGTAAGGCAACCCCACTGTTTTTAATAGGACCTGTAAAAAAATAGTGTTAGTGTGTTGAGAAAAAGTCATTGTACTGCATTCTTTTAATAATGTAAGTGTGAGACAGTTACAGCATTAAACAGAAGCATACTACCATTGACGAGCTGCATTGGCTGTAGTGAATGAAGCCTTTTATATCATAACTGACAGTGATCTGTAAAAACTCTTCATATGGGGATTTATCCACTGTACAAATCATCAAAATGTGTCCAGTTACGATCATCGCCACAGTCACAAATGGCTACAGCCGACAACAGCCTGTCATTCAACTGTACGGGTTCGGCAGCCGCAACTATCTGCGTACAGCTGTTGGATCAAGTCACAGGAATCGGTAGAATCTTGCCACTGAGACGTGCGATGTGGCCAAACATCTGTGCCAGTGCAGCCTTATTAGTCCCAATTGTTAAAGCGTTCTGAGGGTAGGTGAAAGGAGCGCCCGGAGTCCAGTAGAAAGTGGGGGCATGTACACTCCAGGTGAATCTGGCCGAACTCTGCTGAAAGGTGGTGGGTGAGCCCTTTTCGGGGGCTTGGGCTGCTACCTGATATGGCTTCCAAGGTCGTTTACACAACTTGTTCTGAGGGTAGGTGAAAGGAACGCCCGGAGTCCAGTAGAAAGTGGATATGTGGTTGTTTTATTAAAAATGGTAAAACCTGGTAAAGGCAATGCGTTTCAGGGGAACACAAACCCCCCTTCTTCAGAGCTATCTGCTGTTGTATGTAAGGATGGATAGGGTTGTACCCAAACTGGGTGTCTGTGACACTGGGATCTGGAGAGTGGCTGTATTCACTGGCGGTAGCCGTAGCCACATCCGCATACAACAGCAGATAGCCCTGAAGAAGGGGGAGTCTGTGTTCCCCCGAAACGCGTTGGTTTACCATCTTTTACCATTTTTAATAAAATGCGTTTCGGGGGAACACAGACTCCCCCCTTCTTCAGGACTATCTGCTGTTGTATGTGGATGTGGCTAAGGCTACCGCCAGTGAATACAGCCATTCTCCAGGTCCCAGTGTCAGACACACTAGTTTGGGTACAACCCTATCCATCCTAACATACAACAGCAGGTAGCCCTGAAGAAGGGGGAGTCTGTGTTCTCCCTGAAACACGTTGGCTTTACCATTTCTAATAAAACAACCACATATCCACTTTCTACTGGACTCCGGGTGCTCCTTTCACCTACCCTCAGAACAAGTTGTAGAAACGACCTTGGAAGCCATATCCAGAGGTAGCAGCCCAAGCCCCCGAAAAGGGCTCACCACCACCTTTCTGCCGAGTTTGGCCAGATTCACCGGGAGTGTACACGCCCCCATTACCACACATCCACAGATCTTCCATCGAGGTAGTCAGTCCAGCACGGTCCCCCACCCGCAAGAGCATGCGGTATTAGTCTGCCAAATGGAGCCTTCTAGTGCTGCACTGTCGCTGCTCCTTCTGGTCCCAGCACTTCCATCTTCACCCCGTCTTCCTTCCAGGTTCCACTTCAATGGCCGGGCAGTGATGACGTCACTCTTGTGAATGTGCACAGGAGGCACAGCACAGTCCGGGTGCTGTAAATGTCTGAGTTGCACATGTGCAGGTCAGATCACGTTAAAGAGGAAGTAAACCCAGAAGATGGGGTTTACTACCTCTATGTCCCCCTGTAAAGTAGAAACATAATGGGCTACTATGCATCGCATAGTAGCCCATTATGTGCCACATACCTGCAAACGAAGCCTGCAGTGTCCAGCGATGTACCCTCTGTTGGCGGGGTCCATCTTCTACCCCTCTTCCTTCCGGGGCCGCGGGAGCCGCCAGTCATAGCGCAGTCCCAGTGGAGGAACGGCACACAGGCTGTCCCTTCACTGCACATGACATGACGTCTGCACAGTTTCAACACTGCATATCTCCTGAACCGTGCAGGTTTGGGAGATATGCAGCGCACCTACAGGTAAGCCTTATTATAGGCTTATCTGTAGGTTAAAGTGGTTGCCACAAGTTGACAACCACTTTAACGCTGACAGGCCGGGAGACACATTTGACAGTAGGGTCTCTTCTGTTAAAAAATAAATAAATAAATAAAAAATAAACATGGCTGAGTTAGTAGGTTTTCAAAAATTGACTGCCTGGGATCAGAGCTGTCCGTGATAGATGGGTCTGACCGCTGTCAGCCGCCCACAGTGGTTGGCTGGTAGCTGTGAAATGACAGAGGGGGCTAAGGACCCTATCAGACATTTACATAATTAGGAAAGTGTGTTGTTGGTAGACATTACAGCCATGCTATTATGTTTTTATGTGTTTTAACCTTGCAGTTGTGTAATTGTATGCATTCTGAGAATTTTTGTTCATAGATTAGTAAAAAGAAAAAAGATGTTTGGGGTGTGTTTTTTTTTTTTTTACAAATCATACTTGCTTAGGTAGATGCAGCCCTCTATCGCCCACCGGCTCGAAGACTGAGAACCGAGCGATCAAACACAGCTGATTACTCTGTTCTCAGATCTCCGTGAGCAGAGGGCTGGTGACTGTCAGTCACCCCTGTCAGCTCTGCCCTACCCCCAGCGAGCGTTGGCTGTACTTCTACTTTTTAACCACTTGCCGACCGTATAACTTAAATATACGAAGGCAAAGTGGTGCTGCTGCGCCAGATCATGTACCTTATATGTAATCCAACACTTCCGGATAGGGGTGCGCATGCCACCGGCGGCCCGCTCCCATTGTGATTATACACAGCGGGAGCTGATCGGTGAGTGGCCATACTCTGTCCACTGCCACCCAACCGATCCTTCTGTACAGAGGGAGAGCGGCAGTCTGTCTATGTAAACAAGGCAGATCGCCGTTCTGTCTGTAAGGAAGGCATAGATCCTGTAAGGAAGGCATAGATCCTGTGTTTCTGCAAAGAGGGACACGGATCAATGCCTTCCCCTAGTACAAGCACACCCCCCCCCCCCCACCACCACTACAGTAACACACCAGCTAGGCACATAGTTAGCCCTTTGATCGCCCCTGATGTTAACCCCTTTCCAGCCAGTGTCATTAGTACAGTGACAGTGCATACTTTTTAGCACTGATCACTGTCTAAGTGTCACTGGTCCCCAAAAAGTGGTAAAAGCGCCATTGTCCAAATGTCCACCACAATATCGAAGTCCCGCTATAAGTTGCTCATCACCAACATTACTAGTTTAATAAAATATATATATCATAGTTTGTAGACGCTATAACTGTTGCGCAAACCAATCAATATACGCTTATTGGGATTTTTTTTTTCCAAAAATGTGTAGCAGAATACATATTGGCCTAAATCTCCCGGAGCTGAAGTGGTTAAGGAAAAATTAGAGCTGCCTTCAGAATACAGAGTTTTATGTCCTAAGTAAATTTAGAAATGCACAATAATGCAGAATAAGCATGTTTATTTGCACAGGGAGGGTGTGAATTAAGCAACCCAGAGAATAAACAAACTTTTCCTCATCTCAAATTACTTATTTGTCATTGTCACAGGCATTAGTATTTCAGACAGACCTACTATCTATGGTCACTTATGAAGCAGAAGCTCATAGTACAGACTGGAATACATCCCCTTCTCTGCTGTATGCGTGACAAAGGTTTAGCAAAATTAATGGCACATTCCTCCCTACTTCTGTTTAGATAATGATGAAGGCCATTCCAGTGCATTTGCTCAGAGTAAGCGAAGAGTAAGAGAAATCTGCCTTCGGTAGTCACATGATCACTCTTAATGTCGCTAAAGAAGCATTTTAAAACCCTGGCAACCCTTTAGATGTGCACATTTTCACTAAAGTTGTAATGATTTCTGGATATGCGCTAGCTTATCTCTAGGCCTCTGCAAACATTTGGCAGCGGTAGTGAGCCAGATACATGAGCAGGGGTTGAGATTTATAGAAACTTCTGTACAGGGTTATTGTTGCCATAGAGGAGAAATGTAAATCTGGAAGTTCTAGAAGATTCATCCAAAAACTATAAATACTATATGTCCAAGAGTGTGTAGATACTCCAAATTATTGATTCCAAGTGTTTCCAGTAAAAGGTTCTGGTAACGCAACAGCATACAAAGACATTTTAGAAGAATGTGCGTTTTCAAATTTGGGGAATGCTCTTTTGGCTTCATGGACACAAATTCCTATAGACCAGCTATCTCCAAACTGCCGCCCTTTTGCTTGCCTTTGTTTGGTCCTTGGGGCACTATTCCTTCCACTGACACCCATAATGGGGCACAGTTCCTTCCACTGACCCCCAACCATGGGGCACTGCTCCCTCCACTGACACTCATGATGGGGCACGGTTCCTTCCACTAACCCCCAACAATGGAGTACAGTTCCTTCCACTGACCCCCACCGATGGGGCACGGTTCCTGCCACTGACCCCCACGATGGGGCACGGTTCCTGCCACTGACCCCCACCGATGGGGCACGGTTCCTGCCACTGACCCCCACCGATGGGGCACGGTTCCTGCCACTGACCCCCACCGATGGGGCACGGTTCCTGCCACTGACCCCCAACGATGGGGCACGGTTCCTGCCACTGACCCCCAACGATGGGGCACGGTTCCTGCCACTGACCCCCAACGATGGGGCACGGTTCCTGCCA
Source organism: Glandirana rugosa (assembly GCA_018402905.1). NCBI lineage: Eukaryota > Metazoa > Chordata > Amphibia > Anura > Ranidae > Glandirana > Glandirana rugosa. The sequence goes on from BLSH010044326.1 coordinate 240,879, forward strand.
CTGACCCCCAACGATGGGGCACGGTTCCTGTGTGTAGATACTCCAAATGATTGATTCCAAGTGTTTCCAGTAAAAGGTTCTGGTAACGCAACAGCATACTAAGACATTTTAGAAGAATGTGCGTTTTCAAATTTGGGGAATGCTCTTTTGGCTTCACGGACGCAAATTCCTATAGGCCAGCAATCTCCAAACTGCCGCCCTTTTGCTTGTCTTTGTTTGGTCCTTGGGGCACTATTCCTTCCACTGACACCCATAATGGGGCACGGTTTCTTCCACTGACCCTCAACCATGGGGCACTATTCCTTCCACTGACACCCATAATGGGGCACGGTTCCTTCCACTGACCCCCAACGGGTGGGGCACGGTTCCTTCCACTGACCCCCAACAGGTGGGGCACGGTTCCTTCCACTGACCCCCAACGGGTGGGGCACGGTTCCTTCCACTGACCCCCAATGGGTGGGGCACGGTTCCTTCCACTGACCCCCAACGGGTGGGGCACGGTTCCTTCCACTGACCCCCAACGGGTGGGGCACGGTTCCTTCCACTGACCCCCAACGGGTGGGGCACGGTTCCTTCCACTGACACCCACCGATGGGGCACTGCTTACTCCCACTGATGCCAGGGTGTTTTTTTTACTCCTGAAGACCACGGTCGGTTTCCCTAAAGTCTGAAGCACAGTAAACTGGCCCTTTTTGTTTAGAAAGTTTGGAGACCCCTGCTATAAACGCATGCTAAAGTTTTTAATAGCCTACCCAGAAGAATGGGGGGCTGGTATAACCCCACAAAGGAGGGGACGAGCAGTCAGCTTCATCTGAATAACCGTGGTTCTGGAATGGTATTTTCATCAAGTAGGTATGGGTGGTGTTATGGTCCATTGTTCAGACTTTTAGCCATGTAGTATATGACAGGTGACAGGTCTATATATTGGGTGCTTCTGTTGGTAATTGTCATTAAAAGGAGCTCCCAGTTTGTGGTTACTTGTGAAATGAGGTAGAAATGGTCAGTAAATAAAATTTTAACATTGCATATAACGATTTTGTTGTTCTGCAGAAATTTCAAATCTCCTCATTGCAACAAAGAAGGCCTTGGACTGGCAACCCGTCTACCATATCAGCCAGCTGAGTTTCCATAGAATACTGAAGGAAGAGATTATACAAGTGAGTACCGTGTTTGGTTACTTGGAAATAGTTGCACCATGGAGATTTCCTGTATATATTTAGTTGTGAAGGTTTTTTTTTTTATTTTTGATTACTTCTGTCGGACAGGCTGCCATACACAAAGTCCGAATTTCGGCTGGTTCAATAGAAACCACCTGACATTCGGCCCGTGTGTACTAGATTTTAGGAGCAGATGCTTCTATGTGAACTGACACTTGGAACAGTCTCTGCAGTGTTGAGAAGAGTTGCAATGAAGGAATGGTATTATTCCTTCATAGAAACAGGTGATTTACCTCTGTTTGCCCACCTCAGGTCCACGCTGCCCGCCACTACCACCATCTTCTCCACCGCTTCTTACACAGCTTATGTCTTTTGGTCTAGCAGTGGACCCTGCACTGCGTATGCACTACAGGCAGAGTATAAACACACACAAAAAAAGAATTACGAGGGGAAATAAGTCTACTCCCTAGCAACCTAAAGCCAACACTTCAGAGAGAGGTGGCATCTCCTCACTCCCAACAAAAATTTGGTTTTGGGCTTCCTGGAAGTAGTGGTGTGCAGCTTGCACTTGTTTGGGGAGGAACAGATCCTGAAGACTGTGATGCTTACAGTGGATGGCCTAAGATTGCTAAGGCAGTCTATCGCAGCATCTTGTTTAAAGCGGTTGTAAACCCCTCTTTGTTTTTACCTACAGGTAAGCCTATAATAAGGCCTATAATAAGGCTGACCTGTAGGTAAAATGAATATCTCCTAAAGCTGCACCATTTAGGACAGTGATTCTCAACCAGGGTTCCGTGGAACCCTAGGGTTTCTCCAGAGGTTGCTAGGGGTTCCTTGAGTAATGAGCAATTTCTACCTCTCAGATAAGTTCCTACGGACCCCATTGACCTTTTTAGCTATCTGTAAGGGGATAATTCTTTCCAATGACCACAAGTGTAAGGAGCATTCTTCCCATTGACCATCACACTAATGTATCAGGAGTTGTAGATTTCTAATTTTTAGCAGGGGTTCCCCGAGAACGGAAAACTATTTCAAGAGTTCCTCAGTGTTGAGAGAGGCTGATTTAGGAGATATTCACCCTGCATGCAGCGGCTGACATCACGGTATGCTGGACCTTCAGAGCTTCTTGCCGGAACCGAGTGCTCCAGTGTGCATGCGTGGGAGTGTGAATTAGGAGGATAAGGGTGGGACTTTATATGAAGTGTGCGATAAATGGAATGTACCAGGTAAAAAGTATAAACTAAGCAAGGATAGACTGAAAATTGAACTCCTTATACATATATAATTAGATGGCAACTGTACCAATATAATATATACCTTATATTGGTACAGTTGCTGTCTAATTATATATGTATAAGGAGTTCAATTTTCCGTCTATCCTTGCTTAGTTTATACTTTTTTTTACCTTGTACATTCCAATTGGCACACACTTCATATAAAGTCCCCACCCTTATCCTCCTAATTCATATTCCAGGGATGGAGGCATGTGATCTTTTGGTACCCTGCCTCATATAAAGTCCCAAACCCTCTCATTCTTTTGCAATGTGTGGGAGTGTGACGCCATCACTCCCAGAAGAAAGGCCGAGGGGACATGTCAGCCCTCTCAGCAGTGACTGGGTGCGGCTGGAAGGGCTTCGTTCTAAGGTATTTCATAATGTGCTAGTATGCGATGCATACTAGCACATTATGCCATTGTCTTGCAGGTTATTTTTTTTTTCCCCAGTGGTTTCCTACTGCTTTAAAACTGTGTAGCCTCCCTTTGTCACTGCATGTAATGTTTCCTATAGACGGCAGTGAGGGGTGGGGTGGGGCTGGTAATATTTTCTTTCAGGTCCATACATCCATATGACTGTATCAATAGTGGTTACTTTCCAAAAAATACTCAGGTGGTCAGAGTTGTATCCATGCCCTGTGTTTTCCAAGCACCAACTATTGATATATTCTGGGTGCCCAAGCTGCAATGTAACTGTACAAGTCCCCTGTATTTATTTCGTTGCTAAATATTTCAGCTTACTGCAAGTTACACCACTGAATACAACATGTGTCAGGCGCTCAAATACTTGTTTGTTTACCTTCAGCTGGACCACATGGGCCGAGGGACCAGAACCCAGATCTACGAGGGAAGACTCGACTACAAGGACGACAATGACAGTGAAATTAGCACTTCAGAGAAGGAGATTAAAGTCATCCTGAAAGTGTTGGACCCCAGCCACAGGGATATTTCACTGGTATGTCCTTCCCCAAAAGACTATTGCATACCTGCTGCTCTGGTAATATTCCAAATCATAGATGTTAGTCCATTCTCTGAAATTCAGTTTTAAGATTTAATACGTTAATTACAAGTAATTTTCAATATTTATAAATCTGCCTTTTTTTTTTATTAAAGTAATACCTGGTGATCCTGCCATGAAGGTCCTTAATCAGGCGCTTCCTTTTATAATTTGACAATGCTTTCTCTCTCTCCATCTCTCTGTTGTGCTCCTGTGTTGTCATATTGGGGCTCATTTACTAAAACTGGAGAGTGCAAAATCTGGTGCAGCTCTGCACAGAAACCAATCAGCATCAAAGTTTTTTTTTTTTTTGTTTTTTTCTCAATTTGTCAAAGCTTAAAGTGTTACTAAACCCACAACAGTAAAATCAGTCTGTATATGCAGTAAAGCATGCTGGTTATACTCACTGTGGAACCTAAGGGGTTAATCCTCTGCGTTGTGTAAAAAGGCTGTTTGATCCTGTCTTCTCTGATTCCCCCCCTCTCCCTGCACTGTGCCCATAGCATGTCCGGATAAGACAGAGTACTGGAGTCACTCTGCACATGCTCAGTTTGGTGTGTAGTGCTAGAGTGTTTTTTTTTTTTTTCCCCCCTGGGAGGGTGCATGTGATTGGCACTGTCCAGACAGAGGGTCAGAGTTCCTGGATCCTGATAGCACATTGCACACAAATGATATTATTCCTGCGCTCAGAGGGGGATGATGTCCTGTGCCAATGCTTCTACACTGAGCCCGTTTTATCAAATGCTCTTTGGTAATAGGCCGCCTTGCTGCCACTGTTGAACCGGGGCGAGTCCAAGAATGCTATGGCAAAAACAGAAAACAATGGCGCACTGAGGCTCTGAGGAAGAGGCGAAAACACCTCGAAATGCGTAAGCGTGTGAGTACAGCCGGTTGTGACTTATTGACGAAAAGGCAAGAATACACCATTGTTTGGAATGCTGTTTTAAAAGCTCGCTTGTGAGTATATTCTTTTTTAATAAAAGCTTTGTCAAAGGTAATGCGCAAGGCCAGTCCGCCATTGTTTTCTGTTTTTGCCATCCTGATAGCACAGCCTGTGCAGTATGAACACTCCTCCTACAAGCTTTAACCGGTGTTAATTTTGGCAGCAAATTTCGATTTAGTTTAATACATGGTAAGAAAATCGGCCGATCGCTCGACCACCGAGAGGTCGGTGGTCAAACGTCTTTAGTCTTTTGACTAAAACGCAATTTTAGTTTTAGCCCCGTTTTAGTCATCTGCAATTGTTTTAGTCGTCTTTTAGTCGACTAAAACAGTTTTGGTCAATATCTAATGTGTTTAATGAATAGGCAGCCATCCATCCGATTTAAGAAGTGGCTCTGTAGGTAAAGAGGATGGGAGAGAAGCAGCGCCAATCTAAGTGCAGTATGTGAAGCAAAAAGGAACATTTATTAATGCTTAGTCTTTTTTACATACCATGTACTTGGTCTTATCCTGTAAGTGCAATACCTAATAAATGTTCCTTTTTTGCTTCACATACTGCACTTAGATTGGCGCTGCTTCTCTCCCATTCGACGTTGATGCAGGAAAATGTCCCTGCTGTACAATTTCATTTTGTTTTAGTTCGTTACCGAAAAGGTAATTGATCTTCGCCATAATTTACGTCGGTGGACGAAAATGTGGTGTACTTTTCATTTCATTCTCATCACCGTAAAAAGGTGATGAAGATTTTGACAAATGTTTTAGTTGACAAAATTAAAGTGGTTGTAAAGGCAGAAGGTTTTTTTATCTCCATGCATTCTATGCATTAAAATAAAAAGCCTTCTGTGTGCAGCTGCCCCCCTAACACTTTCCCGAGGTCCCCCTCTGTCCAGCGATGCCCACAAGTGTCTCAGCCATCCGAGATTCTCCCTCCCTGATTGGCTGAGGCACAGCAGCGGCAACATTGGCTGCCATTGCAGTCAATCAAAGTCAGCTAGCCAATCAGAGAGGGGCGGGGCTCCATGTCTGAATGGACACAAGAAGCTGTGATTCGGCTCGGGTGCCCCCATAGCACGCTGCTTGCTGTGGGGGGCACTGAACAGGAGGAAAGGCTCAGGATCACAGAAGAGGGACCTGATAAGAGGGAGGTTCGGGGCTGCTCTGTGCAAATCCACTGCAACAGAGCAGGTAAGTATAACATGTTTATTATTTTTATGGAAAAAAACAGACTTTACAATCACTTTAACATTGTGCGGCAGCAGCCCCCAATAGCCGGCTGAAAAATCTGCTCGATTGAGGACACAGCGGGCTCCCCGGACAGGTAAGTGTTCAGATATTACAAGTCAGCTGCTACAGTATTTCATTTTTTTTGAAGGAGCCCTGAGCTCCTTTTTAAAAGACAAGTGACTTTAAAAATAAAGTGCACTTCATTTTTTTATTTTTTGCTCTGTTCCTCTGACCTAACTTGAACCTTACGTTGCTCATGCACACTTGTCCTGATCCAACCGGGAAGTGAGGGTTAAGTCGGGTCAGGGGGAATTGGATAAAAAGTGTATTTTATCCTTTCTTTTGTGCACTTATCTTTTAAGTAAACTGATGAAATTTGTTCATGAAGTGTAAAAATATGTGCACTTAGTATGGTAAAAGGGTGTGCTGAACCAATCCCGTGTCTCTGTTTGCGAAGTTGTGTTGCAAGCAGTGCGAGTGTCACAAAGCGCTATACAAATTTTATTTTATACAAAAGCTGTGTGTCTAACCTGTAATATTTGTCAGCGTCCCTCATCGCCAGACTTCAAATAACTCCAGCAGGTCATACGTGTGCAATCATTCATAGATAATGTGAGCTGGATTAGTAATTGCCACAGCTGTCATCCACCACAGACAACACAAGCCTCTCGCCTCCCTCATTCTACCAAAAAGGTCACAAAGCATTTTCCCACACCGTGGGGTACAGCCCTTAAATGATAAAATGTTGATGTTGATGGCGTTCACTCCACCGGTTGGGTATATGCAAAGGAGAATGAAAGAATCTAGTGATCACCGCTTAGACACTTTATTTTAATAAAGGATTAAGAATAACTTACAAGTATGACACTACAACCTAGGGCATGTATAAATGGTATTTTTAAAATGGTGTCTAAACGGTGAGCACTAGGACAACAAGTAGTGAGGGGGACACAGGCAGCAGTAAAAACCAGGCAAGGGTCCTAGTCACTCTCATATCCGGGACGGGACCGGGGGGCGGAGCTTTGACTGTAGAAACACTTTAATTAAACCACAACACTCAAACACTTAAAAGAACTGTACTCCACCATGTTGGTGTGGAAAGATATGATGTTTTTGCTCTATCTCAGTACTTTTCTCTTTATTCCTGAAATAGGCATTTTTTGAGACGGCCAGTATGATGAGGCAAGTGTCACACAAGCATATTGTACTGCTCCATGGCGTATGTGTGCGAGATGTAGAAAGTAAGTGAAACCTTTTCAAATTTATTGATTATTTGTTTCTTGCAGGGAACCTGTCAGCTCTGCCTTAAAGGATAAGTTCACCTTTTGGAACATGTTTCATGTTCCACCCATATTTACGGTGTAACATTGTAAAAAATGAGTAAGGATACTGCGCAACTACTGTGTATGTTAGGCTGCATTCACACTTGGGCGTTGCGTTTTCAGGCAGAAATACACGCGTTTTTTACCGCAATTTTTACCGCGATTTTACCGCGTTTTTACCCGCAATTTTGTACAGGTCAAAAAGTCACCAATGTAAAAAAATAGAAAAACGCCCAAATCAAGCTACAAAAATACTTCCAGAACTAGTTTTGAGCTTCAGGCGTTTTCAGGCTTTTGGCTTCAGGCGTTTTTGAGTGGAGATGTGAACCATCTCCATAGAGAATCATTGATTTTTTTTCCCCTCCAGCGTTTTGTAGCTTCTGGCTTCAGGCTACAAAACGGCCAGGTGTGAATGGGGCCTTAATATGTGGATGCAGCCAATCACCTTCACAGTACCCCAAATACTTCTAAAATGCAATACAAAATTGGTGTAGCGCAATCCTAAAAAGTGTGAAAATACCAAAGAACACTAATACAGGGCCACCAAGTGACTAAAGTGCATAGTGCATAAATAACATCACAATCACTTAGTGCCTAAATATTGGACATCAACTAAACAGTATTAAATATATAGTCCAATAGGATAAAGTCCATTCATGTGCAAACTCATATAAACAAAGTGCTGATGCATAAAAAGTAGCGGTGTAATCGCTGGTGACCAGCAGCACAAGTCTTCACAGTGATGGCACTCCCCTTCTCTGGTCTCTATGTGCTCACCTCAACGTGCGATCCCAGTTGGGTAGAGTCGCACATTCCCCTCAGGGCAATATCCTCATAGCAACCCGGATAAAGTATATTCTCCAGACTCAGAACGATCACAACGATAGTATATGCGATAAAAAGAGCTACATAGTGCTTTACCATTTAAAAACACTTTCTTAAAATAAGGAATTAGGAAGGTGAGGTGCATAGTCTATAATAGAGTCCAAACTGGGTCCAGAAAAGGCGTCATCCCTAAAATACAAAAGTCAATAACAAACACCAAAGACAGGGACTTTCAATATGCCTTTTAAAGGGACTCAAGTTACTCAATCAAGATAAAACGTACAACTTTTATTGATTACATCCGAATTTATAAAAAAGGGAAATGCATAGTCATATACAAGAACAGAGGTATGGTCACAATACATAAAATATAAAACAAACGTTAGGACAAAAGTGCCATAACAGGTGGAGTTCAGCAGGTCCGATGTATAGGAGAAACAATACACATAGACCACTTCTTCAGAGTGTTTGACCCATACTTGTGACCTATATCTCTGAAAACAAGTAGGAAAGTACATACAATAATCAATATGAACATACAATAATTCATAATATTTAACCGCTTCCACACCATGCGCATTATATTTACTGCGGCAGTGTGGATGCGTCCGGCGAATCGCCGTAAATAAACTGCGATTTGCAGAGTGGCTGCTAGGGGGCACATGCGCGCCGCCGTACTCCGGAGGAGTGTGCCCGTGGCTCGGGCAGGCCCGGTGTCCACCGGCGAACCTCGGTGAGCTGCCACAGCAAAAGAACGGGGAACCGCCGATGTAAACATGGCGGTTCCCCGCTCTGTCAGGGTGGTTCTAGGAGATCTACTGATCCCTGTCACTGGGATCAGTTAAATCTCGTATGCCCATAACAGCCCAGCCCCCTCACAGTTAGAACACGCCTAGGGAACACAGTTAACCCCTAGATCTCCTCCTGCAGGTTAACCCCTTCACTGCCAATGACTTTTATACAGTAATCAGTGGATATTTAAATTTCTGATCGCTGTATAAATGTCTTTGGTCCCAAAAAAGTGTCAAAAATGTCCGACATGTCCACCCCAATATCACAGTCCCGATAACAATCGCAGATCGCCGCCATTACTAGTAAAAAATAAAAAAAATTAAAACCCCAGAAATTCTCATCATCCGTAAACATGGCCACATTAGCGCAAACCAGTCAAACGCCGATTGCGTTTTTTTTTTTTTAATTTTTACCAAAAATATGAGGAAGAATATAAATCGGCCAAAAAATTTTTTTTTTGGATTTGTATTTCAGCAAAAAGTAAGAAAAACTGGTATTTTTGCGAAATTGTCGCTTATTTTTTTGTTTATAGCGGCGATCAGAAATGACGCAGAGGGGATCAAATACCAGCAAAAGAAGGCTCTATTTGTGGGGGAAAAAGGACGCAAATCTTGTTTGGGTACAACGTCGCACGACCGCGCAATTGTCAGTTAAAGCGACGCAGTGCCGAATCACAAAAAGTGCTCTGGTTCTAACATGGGAAATCCTTCTGGGGGTGAAGTGGATATACATAGAAAACCAATTTCTGTTTTTCTAATAATCCCATGTGAACTAAAGATATATGGAACTTTAACAAAAGCAACGTACGTACTCCGGTACACTCTGGCAATACAGGTATTAGCTAGCCAGGTGTGCGGTCTGATGGCTGTCCCCAGTGCCGCTGCTACTCCTCGGCTGCTCACACATAAACTCTACAAACCGCGTACAGCGGTGCGTAGCGACGTCATAGGAGCCTGATGCAAAGTCTGCAGGAGTCCTGCGATCTGTTGGTGCAATGCTTTCCAGGCTCCTAGTAAAAAAAATAAAATCAATGCACAGTGTTTTACCCCTGTCGTCTAAACCTTTTCTACTCTCAATGGCCACAATCCAGCCCCACTAAAGTCTGAAAGACAGTAAACTGGCCCTTTGGTTAGAAAGTTTGGAGACCCCTGCTATAGAGTGCCTCTTGAGTGACAGCGCTGAGTCTGCTTCAGGGTGCGGAAATGGCATAGAAGATGGCAGCACCCAGCAGCAGTCTCAGGGCTTTTGGATGTCTACACAAGGGAGGCTTTTACAGATAAATAACTTAAAAATAGATTAACTACATACATCTAATCTTATAGGAAGACTGTTGCTGACATGATCTGGCATCTCATTAATGTTAGATGTTTGCTATGTTCATGGTTCATTCATTAGAAAGGAAATTGCTTATGGAAGGCCTATAGTCTCTACATCCCATTTCTGGTTAGCTGCATGTAGCCATTCTCTTAATCTAATTTATAAATTGCTAATTGTATTTGACTTTGCTTTCCTATGCCTGTTAATGGAAATGCAGCAACAGTATATAATTGAATATTATCAAAATAAACATTTAAAAACAATGTGCAGACACATCTATAAACGGACGATGGTATATTTTATTTTTAGACATCATGATGGAAGAATTTGTGGACTTTGGTCCTCTGGATCTTTTAGATAAAGTTGATCCAAGGTGAATCCGATTGCCTCTCGGGGGATCAGGAAGGCATTTTTTCCCCCGCTATAGCAAATTGGATCATTGGCTTTGCTGGGGTTTTTGCCTTCCTCTGGATCAGCTGTGGGTGAAGGATTGTATATGGGATTGTATGGTTGTATATCATTTTTCTATTTTTTTTTTGGTTGAACTAGATGGACTTGTGTCTTTTTTCGACCTGACTAACTATGTAACTGAATATTATTAAAATAAACATTTAAAAAATGTGCAGACACATCTATAAACAGACAATGGTTTATTTTTAGACATCATGGTGGAGGAATTTGTGGACTTTGGTCCTCTGGATCTGTTTATGCATCGCAGGAGCGACTGTCTCACAACGCCATGGAAGTTTCAGGTGGCCAAACAGCTGGCGAGCGCACTGAGCTACTTGGTGAGTAAAACAATAGAAACATTCTTACGGTGTTCTATCTTAAAGTGTATAAAACAATACTGGATAACATGCGGAATGGTCAGAACCGCTGTTGGTATTAATTTTGTTGCTGCTAAACCAGCTGCTCATCCTCAATTTCAGTCCATACGTTGTGTCATATCTTTAAAGCCTAACTCCTTATTTACTTTTACTTTAAATCAGGAGTCTCCAACATTTCTAAACTAAAAAAGAGCCAGTGTACTGTCCTTCAGACTTTAGGAGGGCCAATGGGAGTAGAAAATGCCTTGGTCTTAGTGGTCAGTGGGAGTAAAAAAAATTGCCTGTGATCAGTGGGAGGAATAGTGCCCCATCATTGGGATCAGTGGAAGGAATAGTGCCCCATCATTGGTATCTGTGCAAGGATAAGTGCCCATTGGTATTAGTGGAAGGAATATTATCATATCGTTTGCGTCAGTAACAGGAATAGTGCTTCATTGTTGGTGTCAGTAGCAGAAATAGCGCTCCATCGTTGGTATCAGTAACAGAATAGTGCCCCGTTGGTATCAGTAGAAGGAAAAGTGCTCCATTGTTGGTGTCAGGGGCAGGAAAAGTGGACCAACATTGGTGTCAGTATCAGAAATAATGCCCCATCATTGGTATCAGTGGCAGGGAAAGTGCTCCATTGTTTGTATCAGTGACAGAAATAGTGGCCCAACTTTGGTGTCAGTGGCAGGAATAGTGGCCCAACTTCGGTGTCAGTGGCAGGAATAGTGGCCCAACGTTTGTGTCCGTGATAGAAATAGTGGCCCAACGTTGGTGTCAGTGGTAGTAATAATGGCTCATCGTTGGTGTCAGTTGCAAGAATAGTGGCCCATAGTTGGTGTCAGTAGCAGGAATAGCGCCCCATCGTTGGTATCGGGCGCAGGAATGGCGCCCCATCATTGGTATCAGTAGCAGGAATAATGCCCCATTGTTGGTGTCAGTAGCAGGAATAGTGCTCCATCTTTTTTTTGTAAAGTAATTTTTATTAGTTTTACAATTGAAAAACATACAAAACAGTCCGCAATTTGTGGATCTCCCCAGGTGGGGTAACATAACAGTAACAGCTGCTGTAACAGATTGTCCGTGTTGTCTTATACTCTATACAACCCCCGGTACGGGGGGACCAGTAGTGTACACTCATATACAGTTTGGTGTTGTTAAATAACACATATATAGTGCTCCATCTTTGTTGTCAGTTGAAGGAAGTATGGCTCATTATTGGTGTCAGTGGAAGAAATAAGGCCCCGCGGTTGTTGTCAATGAGAGGAATTCAGCCCCAAGGGCCGATTAAAGGCAAGCACAGGGACACAGTTTGGAGACCTCTGCTCCAAATAGTTTGGGCCAGCTATTTCCTTTACGAATAGATGTGACAATGTCAGCTCTGTATAATCAGTATGTAGCATCAGCTACATTACAGAGCGCTGTGGTACGGGGACTTCAGGCTGAGTGCTGCTCTCAGCCATTCACAGGAAGCCTTCTATTTTTATTAATGAATACAAGGTTTCCTCTGATTGGCTGAAGTGGAGAAGTTGGTGGATGGCCTCATGATCTCCTGACAGCAGTTCTGACCTCTCCTTACTTTATTCAGAACTAAAAGAGCAATGAAAAAACAAAAATAATAGAAGAAAGTTTGGGCATTAGATGTGTTTTAATGGACAGGAATAATCTCAGACACTGCTAATGTTTGTGAGCAGATTGCAGGACATGGGGGCTGCTGAGTAATGCACACTTTTCACCTTGGGGGGTAAAGGACCTTGCCCCAGCAGTGCATGAGGGTCTTGCAGTCCTCCAGCAGGGGGGGTGGCCGCAGGTCCCTCTTCCTAAACTAGGTATTTTACTGCTCATATTACAGCTGTATATTGTGCAGGAAAGAAATGGTTTAGTAAGCGAGAGAAATCAATAACGCTATTAATTTTCAGTGCGCAGGGTTGACTTCCCATAATAATAGCAGTTTATTGCTAAATGGCTGTATTAAATCACTGATGAAATGCGGTAACCTCAATTAGCGTCAGTTCATTACTAATCCCATCTATCAATTACTTCTCATCTCCGGCCGGGCAAGCTGACAGCTGCTGCTGAATCAGACCTCGTTCCTGAGAGAGAGAGGAACGGAAAGCAAATAATCTGTGTGCATGCCATCCATTAGATGTGCGTTTACACATGATTCCCAGCATGGGGAGATGGCTTTTCCAGTCAGCCTGGGTCTACTCTGTGGGCACAGATTTACAGTTAGGAACTTCATTTTTTATGCAGTGATACATTCAGAATGATGAAAACCTTTCTCTGATAAAATATGATGAAATTCTGGGTTCTGGCAGGCAAATGTGTGTTATCTCTTGCAGCCAAATATCCGCTTCAAGGCCGCCTAACATACCTTACATTGCAGCTTTCAAGTGGCATACCGGGATGATGCATACAGCTAGAGGCATCGACCCAGTATTTATTTTTAGGAGGCGATCATCTTTTTTTTATAAGAGCCGTCCGAGCGTCTAATTAGCCACTGGAGTGCTTTTACAGGTGTTGGAAGGTGTCACCCCACCCTCCCGCCGTCTGCCAGTGCCTCTCCGGGATTGCCGGAGTAGTGCTCCATCATCTGTGTCAGTGGCAGGAGTAGTGCCCCATCGTTGGTGTCAGTGGCAGGAGTAGTGCCCTATCGTCGGTGGTGGGAGTAGTGCCCCACCGTCGGTGTCAGTGGCAGGAGTAGTGCCCCAAAGTCGATGTCAGTGGCAGGAGTCGTGCACCACCATCGGTGTCAGTGGCAGGAGTAGGGCCCCATCGTCGGTGTCAGTGGCAGGAGTAGTGCTCTGTCTTTGAGGGAGAACCTGGAAGTGAAGCCAGCAATTTCCGCCAGCTTACCATATAGCCCATGAAGGACCTGAAGGTCTCCGATGAACTTTATGGTATAGGAAACTGGAAGCAACGAGTACTATGGTCAATTCTGGTTTCCCTGGATATAAACAGCATCATTTTTAAATCTTGAAAGCATTTGATCACGCTGATCTTTAGCAGAGATCCTTTTAGGACAGAGGAGACATCTGGGGGTCTAGATCACAGATCGCTCAATAAAGAGTACCTGTCACATGCTTATTGCTGTCGCAAGGGATGTTTACATTCCTTGAGACCACAATAAAAGTGATTAAAAAAAGGTTTTTAAAAGTGCAAAAATAAATAAGTAAATAATAGTCCGATCAGAGTGCTGCACAACAAATAAGTACAAGTATGACTCGTATACGTGCAACAAAAGAGAATTTCCGTATTCTATATATCATTTTTTTTCCCTTTCTATTGGTTGAACTAGATGGACTTGTTTCATCCTGACTAACTATAGCTATAGATATATCCGAAAGACCGCTACAGAACGTGCTTAGTTTGCTGGGAGGAGGGCGTACATGGAGGTCCTCCCATGATCGTGCGCACAGCATGCTCTGTGATCTCTGAATACTTTGAACAATCACAGCGGCCCTTTTCCACGGCCGCCGTGTCCAATGATGGCTGATCACAGCAGTAAACACAAGCCGGTTATCGGCTTTTATTTCCTCATGCTGACAGTGTAAAGCCGATAACTGACTTGTGTTACAGGGACATCAGCATTAATAATCAGGGCAGTCCCAACAGTGCCCATCAGTGTTTTCTCCCATCAGTGCCACCTACCAGTGCCCATCAGTGCCACTTATCACTGTCCTTCAGTGCCCATCAGTGTCACTTATCATTGTGTTGTGAGTGCAGCCTATTGGTGCCTATCAGTGAAGGAGAAAAATTGTTTGCAAAATTTGATTAAAAAAAACTATGAAAATGTATTATTTTTTTCCAAAATTTCCAGTCTTCCTTTTTTTCATTTAGCAAAAACGGAAAAAAAACCCAGTGGTGAATAAATACCACCAAAAGAAAGCTTGTTTGTGTTAAAAGAAATGCTAAAAATGTCATATGGGTACAGTGTTGCATGACAACGCAATTGTCATTCAAAGTGTGACAGTGCTGAAAATTGGCCTGGGCATTAAGGGGGTAACAGTGGCCAGTAAGCAAGCAGATAGATGGATATATATAGATATAGAGAGAGCTAGATATATATCCAAACTTGACATAAGAGTGAATAATAAACTCAAAAGTCCTACAGCAATCAACTTCAAAACACCAGTCCGTATAGAAAGCGTGCCTAAGCGTACTCCAGCGTTGGAAATATCCTTGTGCTGCACCACCATGCAATGCTGCCACTTACCTCCGTTATTCACCCACACTCGGGTAAGGTCAAATCCAACTTTCCCAACAACCTGGGTCAGGGACTTCACCACAATGGAATGCCTCCATCTATCTCCTACACTCAGTAATGCAGAGAGCAGCTCATTCAATAAACCCATGAGAATAAAGGAACTCTTATAGTGCAGTAACGCAATTAAAATGCAATATTTAATAACCCCTAAAAGAATACTACTTACAAATGAAGTGCACTACATACACACCCTCATCTGTCCTGGGAATGGATGTGCAGCCTTCACTGCAGCTTAAAATGCAAACAATTAAAAAAAAATCAAGATAATTGAGTAAATTTCCTAGAATGTTGATTTTTGGATGATGGTAAAATGTCCGAAACCAAAACCTGCCTGTTACTTCTCATTTGATTTGTTCTATTTGGAATGCTCTGGTTATATTTGTGCCTTCTGGGCTGTCAGAATAAAACGGAGATGTCATGTTTTTCTTCTGCAGGAAGATAAGGACTTGGTACACGGGAATGTCTGCACTAAGAACATTCTGCTGGCCAGAGAAGGGATAGATAATGACTGTGGCCCCTTCATCAAGCTCAGCGACCCTGGGATTCCTATAACTGTGCTGACCCGCCAAGGTAAGAGAACAGCAGTCAGTCTCATAAAACTGCAAAAAATTCTGCTCTTCAAAAAAAAACAAACCCACACACCCCTATTCCACTGATCCTGGCTCGTCTAAAGTGCTAAGCTTGCTGAAGGATGTGAAGTGATGTGGGGGGGTCAGACCCCCCCGCCCCCACACACAGGACCAGGCGGTCCTTTTTCCCAGAACTGTCAGATGCTGAGGATTCTCAGCAAGCTTCCATGTGGGTGCACATACCCGAATGCAGACAATGTGAGTTTGGGGCTGTGCACCCACACAGTCACAGATTGAGAGTATTGGCTGCTTCCCAAGTAGCATGAGTGGTACTGCCTGCATATGGATGCACAGAGCACCTGTGCATCTCATGCAGGCACAACACAGCTCTCACACGGGTGTATGCCTGTGTCAATGAGGCCTAGAGCTGAAGTTTAATCTGCTTGTATTTTGCGAACTCCCCCTCCCTCAAATCAATATGCCATTAAAAGTCATGATATACCTTATTTTATACCCAGAGACCTCATTACTGAGTCTCAGCACTTCTCTATGCACTGCAGTCAGATTATGGCTTGTGGGAGGGTCCAGCAGAGTTCTGTACATGGCCTCCTGAAAACTGGGAGCTGCGGTAACACCCACATGTGATGCTGAACCTCTACTATTGAAAGTAACTTAAATCCAATAAAGGAAAAGGGCGGGCCAGCATGTTTAGGCTTGTGGGGGGGGGGGGGGG
>BLSH010044326.1:257115-272198 GCA_018402905.1 Glandirana rugosa
AATTTGAAGTCGAGATCCGGAGTAACTGTGTCCGTATGTGGGCACACTCTCGACACAACACGAGCACCTGTGCATCTCATGCAGGCACAACACAGCTCTCACACGGGTGTATGCCTGTGTCAATGAGGCCTAGAGCTGAAGTTTAATCTGCTTGTATTTTGCGAACTCCCCCTCCCTCAAATCAATATGCCATTAAAAGTCATGATATACCTTATTTTATACCCAGAGACCTCATTACTGAGTCTCAGCACTTCTCTATGCACTGCAGTCAGATTATGGCTTGTGGGAGGGTCCAGCAGAGTTCTGTACATGGCCTCCTGAAAACTGGGAGCTGCGGTAACACCCACATGTGATGCTGAACCTCTACTATTGAAAGTAACTTAAATCCAATAAAGGAAAAGGGCGGGCCAGCATGTTTAGGCTTGTGGGGGGGGGGGGGCCTGAGCTTAGATGATGCTGGATATCCTTCAGCCAGGAAATGAGCCAGGCTCTGACTTGCTGCAGCTTCTAATGCACACTGTGAGAAGCTCATAAGTGTGCAGTGAAGTAAAGAGTAAGCAATTGTAGTACAGGACAGGAGGCTGTGCAATAAAATTATATTGTGAGCGCAGCTGCAGCAGAGCTAGGGGCTAAGGGATGGGATGGGGCTGAATCAACAGTTCGTGTATACAGTCCAAAAAGTTCCGCAAGCCCGCTAATACAAAGGGCAGACCATGCAAGAAGAAAGAAGCACTTCTAGAGATGCCATCATGCCGCAACCGGAAGTGATGTCTACACGAACCAGGAAGCACTGGAAGCCACCGGTGTATGCCTGACCGATAGCAGCGCGAACCCAATTACCATCAGCCTACACTTCCATATCTGCTGGCGAGACACTACCCATAGCTTGCAGTGGCTCACACTGCGATGTGCAATCATACTCCATGTTTGTGAGTAATATTTTAACCCTTTTTAAATGTCCGAGCTTAGAGGAGCTTGTGCATTTTTTGTTCCCTGTACAACTGTGCAAGACTGAAGGGAAAGTTGGAGTTAAGCTTTAAGAGGGCGCAGAACTGCAGGACATTTTTTTTTTTCCCCAGGAAATAATATTTTAGGTTTACTTAGTGGCAGATTCACTTTAAACAACATAACATGTAGACAAGCAACTTACAAATGTGACCAGTTTAAATGCACATAGGGGGTCTATTTAAAAACTGTGTTGTGGTCTTACCATGGCCATGCCACTAGTTAAAAAAAAAACAAAAAACATTAAGTCCTCATACACACAGGTGTACTTAAAGCGGAGTTCCACCCAAAAGAAGTTCTGCGTTTTAGCCTAGGTTCACACTGAGAGTGGGTTTGAAATTGTGCGAGTTCAGCTGCTTTCAAACCAGCATTTCAGTCCAACTAAGTGCCGGTTTGACAGACATCTGTGGGGGTTCATAGCACAAAGGTCTATTCAAATCGCCCCCGAAGTTGCCAAAAGCAGTGCAGAAACTACTTTTGGGAATCAGTACGGTGTCGCAAAGTCAGCGTTGCACCGATTTCGGTCGGTGCCATTGCCAGCAATAGGCTCCGATTTGACATGTCAAATTGCATGCCAAATCAGCCCAATGTGAACATCCGTAAAGGGGTTGTAAACCTTTGGGTTTTTTTAAATAAAGGTAATAAACATGCCTATACTTGCCTGCTCTGTGCAATAGTTTTGCTCAGAGAGGCCCTGATCCTCTTCCGGGGTCCTCCACCAGTGCTCCAGGCCCCTCCTCTTTATCGGGTGCCCCACGGAAAGCAGATTTCCCTGGGGGCACCCGTGTGGGCTCCCTCCCGAGTCCCACTGCTGCGTCCATTAACACAGACAGCAGGACTTGGCCCCACGCCCCCTGCTCCCGTGTCTCAGGATTTGATTGACAGCAGTGGGAGACAGTAGTTCCTGCTGCTACGAATCTGTTCAATGAGAAGAGAGACAGCGGCTGTACACATCACTGGATCAGATGGGGCTCAGATAAGAAAGGGGGGGGGTTGCTGCAGCATAAAAGGTTTTTCACCTTAAAGTGATTGTAAAGGTTCAGATTTTTTTTTTTTTTTTTAGAAATAACGAATGTCATAACAAACAAGGGTTTTGCACAGAGTGACCCCGATCCTCTTCTGGGGTCCCCCAGTGGTGCTCCTGGCTCCTCCCCGCATTGAGTGACCCATCAGGGAAGCGCTTTCCCTGGGGTCACTCGTGCAGGCATGCTC
The DNA here is from genome assembly GCA_018402905.1 of Glandirana rugosa. Classification (NCBI taxonomy): domain Eukaryota; kingdom Metazoa; phylum Chordata; class Amphibia; order Anura; family Ranidae; genus Glandirana; species Glandirana rugosa. The sequence goes on from BLSH010044326.1 coordinate 259,333, forward strand.
CCGAGTCCTGCTTCTGCGTCCCTTGACACAGACAGCAGGACTTGTCCCCGACTCCCGCGTCATTGAATTTGATTGACAGCAGTGGGAGCCAATGGCTGTGCTGCTATCAATTTATCCAATGAGGACCCAAGACACTGGCTGGAGCGGGTGTGTTTGTCCCCAGCTGTCACAGCCGGGTGCCCACAGTTGAGATGCCGGTGCCAGGGAGAGAAGACTGGGGAAAGGGATGGCTCGGCTGAGCACATTGCTGGATCCTGGGACAGGTCTGTTTTTATTAAGACTGCAGACTTTTAATAAACACAAAAATGACTGGAGCTCCGCTGTAAGCCTATTCCGTTCCAGAGCCATGTTTGCCCGCAGTTGTCATGCATTGGCTGTGCAGACAAATTTAACATCCGTGTGTGGGTGCGTGTCCCTGTATGTGTCCGTGCAGCCACTGTGTCCCAGTCGACATAAATGGGACTGTCTGCACAGGGATGCATAGAACATGGAAGAGGCAAACATCGCCCTCCCATGGGTGTACACTTCACTACACCCATGTGAACGAGACTTGTGATGTGCTTTACAAATGTGCTTTGTGTTTAGTTGGCTTGGACACTACAAACCTATCAGAGTGGTGTTGAAATGAATGAATGTCATGTGACCAGCCTTTCCTCCAATAATGGAGTCCTGTCTGCTGCGATAAGCAAAGAAAACTGTGAGGAAGTGCAGGATCCACACCGTGGGCTGCATTTTATGAATGAGCTGTAAAACGTAGACAGCAGTGTGACCTGCAAAGTATATGTTATAGTGTTATATCTGCTCCTTGTTATAAAGTAGTACCTTAGTCCTCATTTTTATTTTTATTTTTTTTACCCTAGAGCGCGTGGAAAGGATCCCGTGGATTGCTCCGGAATGTGTGGAAGATGCCAGAGTCTTGAGTGTAGCTGCTGACAAATGGAGCTTTGGAACCACATTGTGGGAGATCTGCTTCAATGGAGAGGTTCCCCTTAAGGACAAGACCCTGGCAGAGGTATTGGTGACTTCCTCCGCAAGTCCTGTTTTCCCCCAGTGTGATGTTGCTTGATGTCATACGGGCATATGTTACCAACAAGTTACATCACATGCTGGATGCTTAGATCACCTAGGGGTGAGGTCTTTTAACCAGAATTCCCAGTTCCACAACCATTACAAGGCCTAAGAAGGGTTGAAATATAAGTGCCACACCACTGCTAAGAGGTCCAGATATAACTTTATTCCATTGTTGGTGTAAATGATCTGCTTTCTGGGCAGGCAGCTTCTTACACCCCAGAGGATCTCCACAGTCTCCTTGGCTTGTAGTGTGATATAAAAAGAGTTGAAATTGAAGCGCCACATCACTGCTAAGAGGTCCGGATACAATTCTATTAAAGGTCAGGGGTACAATTCAAGAAATGGCCAACGCATTTCTATGTGCCCCCTTCATTAGGGCTTGACTGGCAACCAAGTGAACAAACTAGTAGTGAACTGGACCTACACTGGTATTTATTCCAGTGTGAGTTGAAAGCACAGGCCTAATCAGCAGCTGGTTTGGTAGCAACCGTGCTACTAGTCCGCTTGGTTGCCAGTCACGGCCTGATGAAGCGGCACGTAGACCTGTGAAACACGTTGGCTATTTAATGATCTGTACCCCTGACCTTTTAATGAATAAAGTTGTATCTGGACCTCCTAGTAGCAGCATGGCGCTTAAATGTCAACCCTTCTTACATCACACTACAAGCCAAGGAGACTGTGGACATCCTCTGGGATGTAGAAGCCACCTGCCCAGGAATCCGATCATTTATACCAGGGATATGCAATTAGCGGACCTCCAGCTGTTGCAGAACTACAAGTCCCATGAGGCATAGCAAGACTTTGACAACCACAAGCATGACACCCAGAGGCAGATGCATGATGGGACTTGTAGTTTTGCAACAGCTGGAGGTCCGCTAATTGCATATCCCTGATTTATACCAACAGTAATACCTTAAGATCACAATACCAGTAAAATAAACTGGTATCGGTACCTCCCAGCGTTATCAGTCCACTTTCCTCAACCATTACAAAGCCTAAAGTCTCGTACACACGGTGTGACGGTCGTACGACCGAACGGCCGAAATCGTATGTTGGTTGTTGTATCTCGCATACTGACATGCACTAAACAATCGTACGACCAAGCCGAACGTAGTGACGTGTTATGAACGCATAAAGAGAAAGTTCGGGTGCATGTAATTAGTGTCTGGCCATTCCTGACTTGCGTGTTTTGCACAGTACAACTTGTTGGACCAACTTCTCTGTACACACGATACAACGGTCGTACAACTGCTTGTTGGTACTACCAAAGTTTTCTAGTCTGCTCATACAACTTCTGTTGTACAACCGTCGTACGTAGGCTGTTTTAATCGCGCATACTAACGGTCGGATGATCATACAATGAGCGGTCATACGACCGTTTGCATACGGCCGCCGAACCGTGTGTACGAGGCTTAAGGCTGACCATACATTATACAATGTTCTTATTCAATTTCCTTTAGATTTACCTTCAGCTATGTAGCACTGCCTGATTACATACACATTGAAAGTGTTATGGTTTGACCTCATATTATATGGTTTTGGTAAATTAACAAGAGCATTGTATAATTAATGGCAAGCCTAAAGGTGTTAGACTTCCCCAGCATAAAGAGCAAGCTGATGAATTGGGGAGCTGATCCTCTCCAGCCAATCTTGCACATGACTTCTCAGAAATAAGAATCCATAGAGGATGCCTCATACCTCTATGGCACACAGTGTTCCTCCATGAAGAGGGCTGGCAGAACTTGCATGGAATATCTAATCTAAAGCTGGGAATACACATTCAGTTTTTGTTCATCCAAGCAATGATTTAAAGGAAAAAAAAACAGATCCCTGCATCAGTACAATGTTGCAGGGATTTCTTCCACTGTTCTATTGTATTCTGATAGCGAGGGAAGCACCCCCACCCCCACAGCAGAATACAGAAATCTGTGCTGCAGCTATTGGCTGCAGGGCTGATCGAATGTTGGTTTTCCAGGATTGACCATTGAAACCAATCATTAGACCAGCTTCTGTTGAACAAACAGCGGTACATACAGACTGAATTACAGTCCCTGCTTTACCCGAGCGCGTACTCCTATCCATGCATCCTGAAAGCAGCCGTTTTGTCTGCTGAGCCCTTATGTCAAACTGAACTCTGGGCACAAAAACCTTCATTTGAAATATATTCCCCATAGCCACTAAGGATATACATCCACTTTGTGTGCAGCAAATGCCTAGTTATTACCTTGTAAAATCATCAGTGACATAATCACTGTGCTGTACAGTCGTGCAGAGAGCAGAGGTGTGGGAGGGATGCAGCAGGCTTCACCCACTACAGGCTGCCTGTGTTCTGTTAGAATCGGCGACCCGTGAAATCTGGTAATGGAAGTGACGTTCCGTCGCCGCCATCTTGGTACACCCCCCACTCGTCCTCAGTAAGGCAACAGTTAGAAGTCGGCAAGCGGACATTTTTTTACAGCCACTGAAGTCTTGCATTTGATTTTTACCAGTAAACAGAGCTTATATACTGAAATACAGTATTTAGAAATCAATCACACTGTTTTCATGTTGAATTTGAAAAGCATCGGCAAGCCTGCTGATCTCACACATTTGGTAATCTGACAAAACACCGCTGCTTTTACAATTCAACATCAAGACAGTCTGACAGAGTTCAAAATACTGTATTTCAGTATATAAGCTCAGTTTACTGGTAAAAATAAGTGTGAAATGCAAGACTTTGGTGGGTGTAAAAAGATGTCCGCTTGCCGACTTCTAACTGTAGCGTTAGTGCGGACGAGGGCGGGGTGTACCAAGATGGCGGCAACCAAACGTCACTTCCGTTACCATATTTCACGGGTCGCCTAATCTGACGGAACACCTGCAGAAACTACAAGAGGGGTGGAAATGAGACCAGTCCCCCTGCACAAGGAGAGAGAGCAGCAGTGAGCGGTCTTTATTACAGGAAGGAAAAGTCTCACACTGGATTACTGCACAGATCTGGAAGAAATACACAAAGCTCACCAAGATTCAAGGATACTACACATGACCAATGTATGTTAGGATCTAATGATGCCACTTTGACTTGGGCATAGTTTGTTTGTTTTTTTTTGATGAATTAGCAGAGCAAGTTTTGGATCTGCCTGGTGCTAGAAAAGAATGAATGACAGGTACTCCTTTTGTAATGGTTTCTTGGCAAGTTTGCTAATTTACCCAGTGATTTTAAGTGGATACTTTTTTCGAACCTGTATGTAGGAGCAAGGAAGCACTTTGTGGGCTCAGGTTTTCCTACTACAACTCTCCATGTAAGAGCACAGTGATGAGTGGCAGCTGGAAGACTTAAAGTGGTTGTAAAGTCTCTGAGGTTTTTCACCTTAATACATTCTATGCATTAAGGTGAAAAACCTCCTGCACTGCAGCTGCCCCCCCAGAGCCCCCCTTTTACTTACCTGAACCCGATCATTCCAGCATCAACGACGAGCCCAGCTGTTCCAGCCGCTGTCTCGGGTCCTCATTGGATAGATTGATAGCAGCAGGAGCCATTGGCTCTCGCTGCTGTCAGTCAAATCCAGTGATGCGGGGCAGAGTCCTGCGGTCTGTGTCAATGGACGCAGCAGCAGGACTCGGGAGCGCGCCCGCACCGGTGCCCACAGGGAAAGACACTCGAGAAGATGTGGAGCCAAGAGCGCCAACGAGGGACCCCAGATAAGGAGGATTGGGGCCACTCTGTGTAAAACCCTTACACAGAGCAGGTAAGTATAACATGTTTGGTAACAAATTGCTGTAAGCGACTTATATGGCCTAATGTTGTTCATCCTATAACTTTTTCTATAGCCTCAGTTTGAGGGAAATCATGGGTCAATTGGATTTAAAGTGGTTCTAAAGTCTAAATGTGTTTTTACTTTAATGCATTCTCTGTATTAAAGTATAACTATTTGTCTCTATTTGTCCTGTTTACCATTATTCTTGAAAGTGAAAGTAAAAGAAAATCCCAAATTTTGGGTTGTCCCTAGAAAAGTAATAGAGGGGACATTTTTCAATAATGGGGACACTAGTTCTGGTGCCTTGGGGATCCCCAAGGAATTCCCATCATTTTCAAGGATTTCCTCTCACTTCCCGTTTGGCTATGGGACAGGAAGTGAAGGGAAATCTCCGGAATTGGACACAGATTTGGGGGGGGGGGGGGGGTTATAACCCTTCCTTACTCTATCCAAAATGGTAAAAAGTTTTGCCTTTAGTCCTAAGGTTAAAAAAAACAATTATCTGTCCTAGCCCACCTGTACCTAATGACCTGGCTTCATGTCACCGCTCCCCTCATTTCTGCTTTCACAAGAGAAGCTATAGGCTTCTTCTGCTGTCAGTCAAACTCCTGTGAAGAGGGAGTGGGGGGCGTGGCTAAGTGGCGCTTTGTGGGCATATGGATGCTCCCGATCGCAAGTATGCATCTGATACCCACCAGGTACTGTGCAGGGAGCCTCTCAGTATTAAACCCACTTGCCAAGAGGCCGCATATGTGTGCTGCCAGCGGGAAGTGTGTTTTTTATTTTTATTTTATATTAATTTTGTGTGTTTATATATGTGTGTATATATACATATATATATATATATATATATATAGTGACGTTATGCGAGGCACCAAAATGGACAGGTGATACTTGTCGCCTCGCATGCATACGATCATTTTGAGGCGACTAGGGGGAGTCCAACCTGGGTTTTTGCTGGGCCACTGTGGCAGAGCTGGTTCCCGCCCGGACTTTCTGGTCCACTCAAACTACTCTCCACCTGCATTTAATGACCAGGGGTAGAACAGAGGGAAGCTCTATCCTGGATCTCAGAGGGAGAAAGCTGAGAGAGCTGTGTGTGCTAATTTGGACTCTTAAGAACAAGGTTTGCAATGTGCTTATGCTTTGTGAGTATCGGGGACAGCCCTGCACTGTATAGAGAGGAACCTGTGTGTTTAGTTTAGCGCCAGACGGCGAGGTTTTGTTTTATGTATTTGTTTTCTGTTTTGAACTTGCAAGCCGCCAGATTTAAAAGAAACTGTCCTCCATGTCGAATGTTTACATCTGAAAAGTGATCCCCACAAGCTAATCTCCCACAATACACACATATATATATATATATATATATATATATATATATATATATATATAAATTTTTGTTTTACAAATAAAGATCTATTACAGGATGTACCCATGACACTGATGTCACGGAATGTTTTGTTTTAGAGAGAACTCTGAGCTGAAGCCGTTTGCCCTCATGCTGTCTCTTTCTGAGTGAAACTCTCATATTGACCATCTAAACAAGCAGGCAGAGACGGTGTCACCACTCTGACTTATTCACTTCTGTGTAAATTTCATACCATTGTAAACCAGCTCAATTTTTCAGCAAAGTACCTAAGGATAGTTCTGACTGTAATAAATAATTGGACATTTATACAAAAAGCAGACTTGTGGTGAGGCCCCTTTCACTTGGGACTGCAAAGTCGCATGACAAGTCGTACCCCATGATTTCCAATGAGTACCGTTCATATCTGTGTGACTTCAAGTCACAGCGACTTCAAAATAGTCCCTGCACTACTTTGGTCCGGCTTTGATGCGATTTGAGGTCCATAGACCTTAGAATTACACAGGCATTGCTTAACGTTGCATCAAAATCGTGGCAAAATCGTGTGACTTTCAGGTCGCACAAGTGTGAAAGGGGCCTTATTCTGTTAATGTTTTTATTCCCGCCAACATTGTCTGTACTTGAGTTTAATGTAGCTTTTTTTGTGGTTTTGCAGAAAGAGAGGTTTTACGAAGGATGCTTCATGCTGACAAAATCGTCTTGTGAAGAGTTGGCCACCTTGATCATCAACTGCATGAACTACGACTCCAACAGACGGCCGTTCTTCCGAGCCATAATGAGAGAGATCAACCAGCTGGAGGAGCAGAGTGAGTCTTGGGGTTCTCCTTTAGTTGGAGTTACGATCAGAGATAATTGCTGAAAGTGGAACTTTATGTAAAAAAAAAAAAGAAAAAAATATTTAAAAAATGTCAACACGCAGGCCTTTTACTAGAAAAGAATCATACTGTCGCATCTGCATTAAAGGACAAGTAGGGACAAATCTCTTTTGGCTGTACTTCTCCTGTGAGTCATAGGAGTGCAGAACAAAGTCCATATTCAGCTGACAGCGGGGTAAAGTCCACTGTCTGCTGAGGTCTCTCAGCCGGTCCAGGCTCTGAAGGGATCCTGACTTTAAAGGGTAACTCCACTTTTATGGGGGGGGGGGGCCCCAAATAGCGCAAAAATAATATAGCGTATACGATTACGACACGTCATATTGTGATTGAATGTTATTAAAAATTTCAGGCTTACATTGCCAGAGCCTTTTACTGGGCCCAGCGGAAGCCTTACCGGACTTGAAGCCCTTACCCGCTGAGCCGGGCGCACGAAAAAACTTCTTCTGGCCTGAAGAAACAGGGCCCTGCCTATGGCGAAAATCCTGCCGTTTTGGCTCTGGAAGGAAAGTACTCTTCCCTCCCGTGAAATCCTTAATGATTTCATCCAACTGTGGGCCAAACAGATGCCCTCCCTGAAAGGGAAGATCCGTAAGAGCTTTCTTTGACGCCTGGTCGCCTGACCAAGAGCGGAGCCACAGCACCCGCCTGATAACAATTGCAAAAACGGACATTTTTGACAGTATGGGAAGTAGGTCCAATGCAGTATCGCATAGGTAGCGGAGGCCCTCTTCCAAGTGTTGTGCCCGTTGCACCTCAGCCTGCTCACACTCACAAGTCAAACCGGAGTGTAATGTGGTAGCGCACTCGAAAAGAGATTGTGCCGCCATAGCAGCCGCCAGAGCTGGCCGCATGGCTGACCCAGCCAACAAGAACAGTGCCTTAGACACTGCCTCCGTGCGGCGATTGGCCGCCTCTTTAAAAGACGGAGACCCCTCCAAGGGAATGGTCGTTGCCTTATTCAGACGGGCCACCGGTGGGTCCCACCGCCCTTTTACTGCTGGGGAAGCCCATCTCTTAGTAAAACTATCCTCAAAGGGGTAGCGAACAGCAAAGCTTTTGGGTAAAGCAAAGGAATTTTGCGGCCGCAGCCATTCCTTGAACACCGCCTGTTCAAAAACATGATCATAAGGGTAGGCCCTGGGGGACCTAGGGGGCTTAAGCGACCCACAAATATATGCGGACTCATGCGACTCCCCTGCAGCTGAACAACCCCAGTGTGTCCCCACTACTACGCCCCCACCGGCCGGCTACCTTAGAAGCTGCCCAGGTGCACCCCTAGGACGGAAGAGGGGTCCACTCGCCAATCCGACGGGCGCAGCGGGTAGCCACCCGGAGCAGACCTTCCTCCCCACGGAGAGGGATGCTGCTGGCCAGGCCACTGGACATGAATACACCAGTCACTGGGCACAAGTGGATTCAGCCACTGGCAGCCCGCACGGAACGGGCCCTATGCGGCGTGTCCCCGCCAAGGCTAAGGGTAGCTCGCACAGAAGTTGGCCGGACTGGGGAAAGTTTTTGGATTCTAGATATCCTCTATACCACCAGTCACCTTCTTGATAGCAGTCTTCATCAGAAAAAAACCTCAGAACGCAGATCCCATAGGGAACCAGGTCTACTCCTTGCACTAGGCAATAAAAACTGATATGCTATAGTCTAGCAGGGGGTTATATGCTAAGGTGAGGACAGCCCCCTGGGAGGGGCCAACCTATGCTTTTGTTTTATTTTGCCTAGTCTACTCCTAGTGGTATGAGCATAACCCCACTTGTCTAATGAAGGGCTGCGTCTGTCAGTGAACGTAAGAGTAATGACCTTTCCTTTTCAATCCACAGCCGCTGTAATTTTCTGTAAATGCAATATGGCGTCCTGGAGGTGTTCTGTACACAGAACGCCCCCAGAAACATAATTTCCTGCTTGTGTGATTGGCTCACTGATTTTCCCAGAAGTCTGCACTGAGATGCAAGTCCGATTTCAGGCATCCCCTGCAACATAAATGCCACTTTTGAAGAGCTACTCCCAATAGGTAATCACGTCTAAAGGGATGCAGACCCAGGAGCTTTCCTCATTAGAGCCCTGCAGGTGCAGCAGCTGGTTGATAATTATGATACCACTTCCATTACTATAGATTCACTTTCCCACATGGGCAAAGACAAACACACAGGGATTTCTTCAGAATAACCTAAGGTAGGAATGTTATCCTTTCAATGTACATAGATCACCCAGAGGGGAATGTCTTTTTGTCCCTTAAAAAAAGTGGTTACTCTTTAACCACTTCCCGCCAGCCATATAACAGAATGATGGCCGTAAAGTGGTTCTGTTATCCTGACTGGGCATCATATGACGTCCAGCAGTATAGGCCGCGATCAAAATTTCATATGGGTACAGTGTTGCATGACCGCGCAATTGTCAATATGCGACAGTGCTGAAAGCTGAAAATTGGGCAGGGCAGGAAGGGGGAAAGTGCCCGGTATTGAAACGGTGAATGTTGGGATCCACCCAGATGCCTGACCAACAGCTGGCTCAGCCTCTGAGCACACCGTTGAGATCCTGAGCCAGCCACTACCGCCCCCTCACAGCCCGGCGCTCAAGTGGACCGGCTCACTGAAGACCGAGAAATGAGCGATCAGCGGTCTTTGAGTCCTTATAGGCGGCGGTGGACCAATGCAGCATCCGCCTAGGTGAGTCTATGTCTTTTTTTTTTTTTTTTTCTCAAATCCCAAACTTCTCTTTTAAACTATTCTTACCTGCCAGTTGGCAATGTGCACTGAGCTGTGCATGCGGATGAGTTGAATGAACTCCCCAATGTAAGACCATCTCAGATTTGTGCTATAGTTTTGGCACATGCTTGGAATAAGCATGCTCAAATCTGACATGCCACTGTGCCACAAAATAACCGATTAGTATGCACCACTGTTTGTTGCAGGAATCACTAATTTGGCGGTCATGTGGAACGTGATGCAATTTTTGGCGTGCGTCTTTGTGAATCGCTCACGATGTATATAATCTGGACTGGAAGGAATATGAAATATATTTGTTGCTTTGACTACCTAAATGTTAAAGCACAGAAATGATCAGCAGCTGACCAACTCTGTGCTTTAACATTTTCAACAGAACTACACCCTCCCATTCTTTACAGCCAGGGAAGCCGCCATCTTAGCCTCTGTTTGATCTGCAGTTGCCAGGGTGCTGCATATGGGATCAGTTAGGACACCAGCCATGTGAAGGCTTGACAGTTCAGTAGAGAGCTACCAGAAGGACACTAGCATCTGTGACCCTTCTTTTCTCTATCATTCATTAAAGGACACAGCTGAACTCAGAGAAAAGGATTTTACGGCGAGTACAAAAATCCACCACCGGTGCTCCTGGCTCCTCCTCTTCGGTAAGTGACCCCATAGAAAGCCACTTTCTATGGGGTCACTTATGCTGACTCGCGCCCCAGCCGCCCTGTCTGCGTCTGTTGACACAGGCAGCGCTGCTTGGTCCCGCTCTCCACTCCCTCGTAACAGGATTTGACAGCAGTGGTAGCCAATGGCTAATGCTATCGCTCTGCCCTGTGAGGAAGGCGAGAACCGCTGCTCTCATGCACGGCAATGGATCGAGAATGGGCTCAGGTATGTATAAGGGGGGGGGGGTGTAAGGAGGGATTCTGTGACCGTTTTTTTAAGTTTTTTTATCTTAATGTATTGAATGCATTAAAGTGAAAAGCCTTCTGAGCATTGGATGTCTTCGGTTTTCTTAAACTTGTTTTCATTGATCCTCTCTCCTGTTGTTCCTCAGATCCAGACATTGTTACAGAAACAACAGTTTCTACAGAAGTTGATCCAAGTTTGTTCGAGAAGAGGTTCCTGAAGAGAGTCCGGGACTTGGGAGAGGTAAAGCTGAAGAAATCCCAGAAGCATACAAGCCCCTTTAGACCCCTCTCACATGGGCTGAATCTGTTTTTGCTCAGCAGGGGATCTGCCTGCTGAGTGGAGCGGCCGGATGACAAGTCCATGTCTGTTCCGCTTATGCAGAGCAAACATTGACACAGCCCCCTCTGCTCTGAGCAGCCAGATGTAAATGGACCGGCTGTCCGTTTATACCTGGCTGCTCTCAGATCTGGCTAGCTGGGGGGGGGGAACGCATCCCCTTCCATTTTTTATTTTTATTTTTTTTATCTGATCGGACCCGGAGGTAGCTGGGTGTGAATGGCTAGTCTGTTTACATCTAGCGTTTCATAGAGAAAAATGGAGGGTCCGAACAGGTCTGGCTGAAGAACAGATGGCCCCAATTGGATCTCTCGTGTGAAAGGAGGCTTAGTCCTAATATGCTGACATGAGCTGCATTGCACTGCAAAGAGGTGTATGGGCATTGCCATTCATTTGTAATGGTTCCAGAACACACCTGCATTAATGCATGCACAATTTCTATTGCGTTTGTGCCCAGTGGTGCCACCGTGCAAGATAAAATACATTGTGGCACCTGCATTAGTGCTGCATAGTGTGGACAGGCACCCAACCAGATGATTGTAGACCTGATCTCACGCACACCTACACCTATATTGTATATAGAATGAACCCTGGCAGGGCAGTGCAGCCTCATTGTATGATGGAACAGAAACATCAAACTGAAACTTGCAAACAAATGATCAGTGACTAACTATATTGAAAGAGATTTTGAAACTCCCCAGGGACGTGCACAGTTGCTATATGCACACTTCTCACTTCTGACCTTGTAACCGATAACGCCAGGCGTCATCAAATTGTTTCTCTATGTAAAGCTGAATCTTATGCACTTTGCCTTCATTCCACTCCGGCTTCCTCATTGCAGAGATTGTGGCAATACCCAGGGGAGTGTGTGCTGGGAGGGGAGGAGTGTTGGTTATAATATCCGCTGTTTGGACCGGATGGCTCTTCAATGCTGGACAGATTTGTGCAAGGTGGCCCCCTAATGGACAATCACAAAAAAGTTTCTAGGAACCACAGAACACACTTTCTTTTATGACTACAGATCCAAATGGGCTCATCACTGCTTGCTGACATTTATATGGTTACTTTATTATTCTCTTTGTGCTTAAATGAAAGGAAATGTTATAAATATGAATTTGAGGTATATGGATATTTTATATATGACTACATTGGTCTAGCTTGGGCCAATGTAAATATGCGCATACCGTACCTGGCCGATGCCCCTGGAAACTGGAAGACATCGCTACTCTTTCTGTTTCTGTTAAAAAAAAAAAAAAAAGACATTGCTACTCCATTGATTTTTTTTTTTTTTTGATTTTTTTTTTCCCCCCACCAACTTCTGGGTCCCATGCTGAGCGGCTGGCCTGCTGCCTTCTGAACACAGGAGGTCAGCCTCTCAGTGTGGACGCCTTTTTCAGAGAATGTTTTACATTTTTTGAATTAATGTAAAGCATTTCCTAATTGGGCAAGGTGGAGAGGAAGACGTCACTGCCCCATCTCTACACCTATTCCAGTCACACAATGCTTTCATTCAGAAAATACAAAGCATTCTTTGAATGGTTCCCACCCTAAGGGGGCTGATCGCCTGTGTTCAGAATGGCAGCCGCCCCGCAAAGTGACCCGAAAGGAAGTGGAGATCACTGGAGTGGTGGTGTCTACTACAGTGATTTCCAGCTTCCAGGAGATCGGCCAAGTATGGCATATACATAGTTAAATTGGTTCAAGCTGGATCAATATAACTACGTAAAAATATCTATACCTGGAATTCATCTTTTAAAGAGGAGCTCCAGCTTCCCCCTCAAAAGATTAAGCCAGCAGATACAAGTACTGAAGCTCAGTGGCGGCTGGTGCTTTTGGGGGGGGGGGGGGCAAA
>BLSH010044326.1:298750-326282 GCA_018402905.1 Glandirana rugosa
GTGTGTGTGTGTGTGTGTGTGTGTGTGTGTGTGTGTGTGTGTGTGTGTGTGTGTGTGTGTGTGTGTGTGTGTGTACATCTTCCAGAGGCTAAGTGATTAATAGCGTGTTAAGATGGAGATAATTTTAGCCTTCGCTTCCCCAAGATTCCTTGCTATAGAGTTGACCTGTCACTGTGCTTCTTGCAGGTCTATCTGCTGCTGTTGAAATGTTGGGAGCAGACCCCTTCAAGTAGAGCAACCTTCCAGGACTTAATCCGTGGATTTACAGATCTCGCCAGTAAAATGTAACCCACACGTTGGAGGAAATCTCCAAAAAAAATAAAGACAGAACTCTTCTGCTGCTTCCACAGATACTTAGAAGATGTTCCACTTCTAGCCAGGGCACTGCTCTTCCTGTGTGCAACTGGACCACGTTGCAAAGCTTGGGGAGGATCTTTCCTGCAGGACAGAGGGGAAAAGACAGAAGGCTGTTCTTTCTTGCTGTAATAAAAAGACTAAATGAACTGGGCTGAGCAAGAGGACATTACCCCTCTCCCCCCTCAATCTGGTTCACAGCCAAAGAGCATTCTGGGAAGACTTCTGAGTCTGGATTTGTTATAAGACTTTAAAAGGAAAAAAAAAAAAGCAGGTTACAGTAAGTAATTATGTATAATTAACTGAAGCATTTAAGAGGGAAATTTTGAAAGTTTTAAGGGTCAAGTCCAGCACCATCCAATGTATACATGTACAGTCAGATCTTTTTACTTTCCCCAGTTTTCCTGGAGGATTCTGAGTGTTACATTTTATGTCTTTATAACTTACCCTCCTTTTGCTGCTTTTTAATGATTTTTCAAATGTACATACAAAGCAACCACACAGTTAAGATGTTTAAACCATATATGACTTTCTTTGGCTTTCAGTTAAGTTGTTTCTTGAAGCAGGTTAGGATTATTCCTTGATAACCCAGTTATTGTGGGTTTGGCTGAAGGGTGAGGCCTGATGCACACTTTTAATGTTGCTCTCAGGAAGCGTTTGGGTTTTTCTGCCCTCCTACTAAAATGCAGGTTGACCTATGTGCATATAGGTGTTAACAAAACACCCCACACAGCCAGGGTCCAGGAACAGTTTGGCGAGGGGGAGAAAGAGACAATTGCAAATGCACTTTAATGCTAGGCAGCAGGTTTAGCACGTGATTGTTAGTTCATTTCATTGGACAGAATTATTCTAGCCACCAAATGAATGCCCAAGTGCTTGATGCATTAATCTTGCTGGTGTTCTGGGCCAGGTTTCAACTGTCCAGAAACATTGGATATTAAAAAAAAAAAAAAAAAAAAGCTGCTTTGTGCCTGAAGGGCAAGCATCACCCTTCTTCAGTGACAGCCTCTATGGAACAGTCCATAAATGTCTGACCTTAAAGCGGTAGTAAACCCGCAAAGCTATTTTTACATACAGGTAAGCCTATAATAAGGCTTACCTGTAGGTAAAAAGAATATCCCCTAAACCTGCATGGTTTAGGAGATATTCGCCCTGCATGCAGCCGCTGACATTAGCGGCGCATGCGCTCTGACGATCCGGCCGAGGCGGCCGGCAACTCAGAGCTGGCTGCCGGAGCGAAGAGCTCCCGCGCGCATGCGCGGGAGTGATGTCACGTGGCTCCGGCCACTCACAGCGCCGGAGCCGCGTACCCGGAAGACAGAAGAGGACAAACATGTCAGCGTCCTTAGCGCTGACCGACTCGGGCATCGGGGGCCTCGTTCTAAGGTAAGTATTTCATAATATGTTAGTATGCGATGCATACTAACATATTATGCTATTGTCTTGCAGGATTTTTTTTTTATTTTTTTTTTTAGCAGCGGGTTTACTACCGCTTTAAGTTATGTTGCCTTCCAACAAGTGGCTATAGAATACATTATTCTGGCCAATGAAAAGAATTAACGCCTAAGTGCTTGATGCTTTTACAAGCATTTTTTTTTTTTTTGCCACTGCTAGCAGGATAGGCATCTAGGAGAAATAACAAAAACATCCAGCGTGCATATGAGGCCTTAACCACTAAGACCCCTTTCACACTGGTCGGTTTTCAGGTGCTTTAGCACTAGAAATAGCCTCTGCATTGCCTCCTATTCATTCTTTTCACACTGGGTGGTGCACTTGCGAGACATTCTGAAAAGTCCTGCAAACAGCAATCTTTGGGAGCGCTGTATTTAGCGCTCCCAAAAAACACCCTGCTCATTGAAATGAAATGGGAGTTTTTAACCCTTTTTTTGGGATTAAAAGTGCCCCACTAGCAGCACTTTAGTGCAAATGGCCCGGCGGCTCAGTGTGAAAGGGGTCTTAAAAAGGTGGACTTTTGTAAAGGGTCGCATAAACCCGGGCAGCTAAGTGAAAGCCAAAGAAACTTTTTTTTTTTTTAAAATGTCAATTATTTGCGCAGAACAACTTCTGCAGTTTAACGCAAACTTACATTGTTTTCTTTGCCAACCAGATTACTCACTTAGGTTGCATACACCTTTTTATAAACCATCCTGTCCTTTATTCCCAATACAGGCCATGCCTAGTAAGATTCCTTCCACCATAGACATGTGTTTTCTACCACTGGTAATGTTTTAGTACAGCATCCCTGCAGCAGGTGAAAGGCTGCTGTATATACAAATTGGCCAAGCTTGCCAGTAAGGGTGTTTGTCCAGCTATAGAATATTTATATTACCAGCACCAATTGCAGGTAATGCATTCTAACCCATTCCATGAGTGTAGGTGGTGTTTTACATTCACATCACATGCAAGCAGCTAAACACCCAGGGGTTCCAGACTCATGGGTTTGGTTGATGGTTAGGAGAGTGGGTACTTTTTGGAACCCTGACTTAATGGGGTTGATTTATTATTAGACAAAATGCGCTCTGTTCACATTGCAAAGCTTCGTGAACATGGTAAGGTTTTACTTTGCAGCTTTTTTTTTTGTTTGCACATATTTAGATGGAAAAGTTAGATCATCATGTCATTTGCTCAGCTCCTGTAGACATTTCCTTTGAAAGACGTGAATAGAATGTTCACTTTGCAACGTAAGATTCTTTTACAGGAAGAAGTGTTACGTCCTATAGCCTTACTACTGCACCATGGTCTGCTTAGTAAGGTGCACTATTGAAATGATGGAGTGGGGGGGTTGTTGTCAATCATGTGATTGTCCCCTTGCATCACAGCGCCCTCTGCTGAAACAAGCCACATTTTATGAATAGGCTGTAAATGGGGGCCAAGGTATATGGTGTAATACTGTGAGATCTATACCTCCTCTCCTTTTTAAATGGCCCCTTTTATCAAAAAGCCAGACAGAGGTAGGTCACTTTCAAGTTGCTAAACTCAAATATTTGGGGGAGTTGTCATTCAGCAGCACTCTCAGCCATAGCGATACCAAAGATTCTTGTTACTCCTAATTTTGTATGTTTGTAGCAGTTAATCAACCTGCCGCTATTCTCTGTAAGTAAAAAAGGAAAACTGAAGGTGTACCAATAAAGGATAATTAGATGTTTCAGCTGCTCTAAACATATGATGGCTTCAGTAGAATTTGTTATGGATAATCACCTCCACTTTTTCTCCGGATATGGCTGCCAGTTATTTATACATGTTATGGTGGGAGGTGTTGCATGGCAAGAGCAACGGGAGGATAACTTTTTCTCGCATTTACATTTTTGTGACATTATAATAATGTGAACATAAGCACTTTGTTACTATTTCTATAAATAAATGTTATTCGAATTAACACCATGCTTGTCTCATCCTTCTGTTACAAGGTGGCAATATTACTTATGTACCTGTGTTTTTGCAGTAGCACATTTTTTTATTTCCTGCCTATTTTGAATAGAGTGAGGATTATAACTCATCCCATCCACACAGAGAAGGAATTCCTGATTATTACCAGAACTAGTAGCTCCAGTGGAAGATTCCCACCCACCCTTTTACTGTTCTGGACAGCCCAAAATTTGGGATTATACTTTTGCCAGAGAGAGACTCGTCTTCAAAAGACAAGAGCGAGAAAAACCTCCATAGAAGACCACTGCAAGTTTCTCTCAGAAGAATCCATGAACTAAAGGATAATAGTCAAAGGTGGATGGGGTTATATAGGTGGGATTGGCCCTGCAGCCCAATTTGCCACTGTCCAATTACCTGAAAGTGACTGCATATATAATAACAAAGTCGTAATGGATTCAGGCTTCTTGCACACAGCGCCCAAGTCCATGCAAATATAGAGTATGGGCATTTTAAGAATGTAAAAAAAAAAAGTTTTTTTTCCCTTGTGCCATACTTTTTATGCAGTACCAGTGCTAAGTCATGCATGTCTAGGGGTGGCTGTATGCAGCATTCAGGTGGTAGAAATACGCTGGCATTTGTGTGCAAGAAGCCCGGGTCCTGTACTGCATCAGCAGGAAAAACATTACATATTCCTTAAGGCCAGGTTCACACCTTTTGCGGGTAGTGGCAGCCCGCCCATTTGGGTGGGCTGCTGTATCAGCGTCTTTTTCAAAATGCAGCCCACAGGGAATGTGCATGGTGCTTTTTACCCTGTGGTTCCGGCACCTGCATAGATGTGAGCTAAGCCTCAAAGAAAGTCTGCAATGACAGGTTTGCATTAGAGTGACTCTATGATGAAAGTCATGACCAATACAAAATAATGGTCCTCACTGATTTTATCAGTTTTAATCCTCGCTACCTTTTGATTCACCAACCCAGAGCATACATGCAACATATGCATTCCAGACCCTCGCCATCTGAATGCTTTTTCCAGTGCAGACAAGACCAAGTAAACCTTTATAAAACCAAGGCCATAGTGGCCATCCTTAGTTTACTGTTCACCATAAACCAATACCACTGCCTTTGAGCAGGTACCATTAACATTGCCCCGGTGTGGTCATAATGCTTTACAATAGCTACAAGTTGAAGCTCCCCAAAGACTTGTGGACACCCAACAGTCACAGCTACAATATATGGCCAGACAACATCCCTCCAAATGATTGGGTTCAGTTGTTTCCAGTGGAGGGTACTGTGAGTTCTACAACATGCTGCATTTCCAACCTTGTGGTCACAGTTTGGGGAAGACCCTTTACTATTCCAACATGATCGTGTACAAAGCCAGCTCCATAAAGACATGGTTTGAGGAGGCTAAGATGAATTGTTTTTATATTGCTGAGTTTAGTAACACTTTAAAGTGGTTGTCATGACTTGACAACCACTTTAAACTACAGGTAAGCCTACAATATGGCTTACCTGTAGATCCAGGAAAGATCTCCTAAAGATTAGATTAGATTAGATTAGATTAGATTAGATTCAACTTTATTGTCATTACACATGTACAAGTACAATGCAACGAAATGCAGTTTAGGTCTAACCAGAAGTGCAATAAACCTGTACAGTTTAGGAGATATCGCCTGTATCAGCATGTGCCGACTGAAGAATTGGCACCCGGGGTAGCCCAGCTCCCGTGCGCATGCGCGGGAGTGACGTCAGCCTGGCTCCGCCAATCACAACGTGGGAGCCCGCACTGTGATTGGACAGAGCCGCAGAGCCGGAAGAATGTCGTCGCCGGTCCCAGCGGTGTGCCAAGACCGCTGCAACAGCTTCGTTCAGAGGCGTTTCATAATGAGCTAGTATGCGCTGGTCACAAATATCTAATAAAGACTCTAATATCCTTTTTAAAGTGGTTGTCAACTCGTAAAAAACACTTTAACCACTTGCCGACCGAACTGTGTTCCGGGGGGCCAGGGAGCGGGTGCGGCGGACTCAATCTCCGCCGGCTACCTGCGATGCCGCGCCCCCCCCCCCCCCCCCCCTCCGAGTGAAAAAACAGAGGTCCGTGTATATAAACACGGATCTCCGTTCTGTGAGGGGGGACGACTGTGATCACAGCCTTCCTCTATATGGAAGCTGTGATCACATCCCTTCCCCTGCTAGGGCAGCCCACACGCAGTTAGAAAACGCCCAGGGAACACAGTTAACCCCTTCACTGCCAATGGCATTTACACAGTAATCAGTGCATTTTTTTTTAGCACTGATCGCTGTATAAATGCCAATGGTCCGACATGTCCGCCCCAATATCGCAGTACTGCTAAATATCGCAGCCATTACTAGTAAAAAAATAAAAACCCCAGAAATTAATTCTCTTCATCCGTAAATGCGGCAACTTTTGCGTAAACCAATCAACGTCGATTGCGATTTTTTTTAACACAAATATGAGGAAGAATATAAATCGGCCAAAACCGTTGGAAAAAAAATGTTTTTTTTAGATTTGTATTTTAGCAAAAAGTAAGAAATTTGGGTTTTTTGCAAAATTGTCGCTCTTTTGTTTATAGCGGTAATCAGAAATGACGCAGAGGTGATCAAATACCACCAAAAGAAAGCTCTATTTGTGGGGAAAAGTTTTTCGTTTGGGTACAACGTCGCACGACCGCACAATTGTCAGTTAAAGCGACGCAGTGCCGAATCGCAAAAAGTGCTCTGGTCCTAAAGTGTGAAATCCTTCCAGGGCTGAAGTGGTTAACCTACAGGTAAACCTAAATAAAGGCTTACCTGTAGGTGCCCTGCATATCTCCCAAACCTGCACGGTTCAGGAGATATACAGTGTACTAGATGTGCCAACGTCATTTTGGCACATAGGCAGTAAAGTTTCTTCACGGAGATCGTGCCGTGACTGGCGGCTCCCACACACATGCATGGGAGTGATGTCACACGACTCTGGCCAGTCTCAGAGGCGGAGTCGCGGTCCTGGAAGGAAGAGGGGCTGAAGATGGACACCGCCAGCACAGGAGGCATCGTTTGCAGGTAAATGACACATAATGGGCTACTATACAATGCATAGTAGCCCGTTAGGTTTCTACTTTGCAGGGGAATATAGAGGAAGTAAACCACATCAGGGTTTACACCAAAGGAATGTAATTGTTGCTACAAGAGGAGGCGTTGGCCCAGGGGTGGTCTTTTCCTTACATTCAAGTCTAATTACCGCAGCCCAAACTGGAATAAGTTTGTCCCATTCAGAGAATTTCATCATGTAAAATGCAAGCGTCTGCACCTGGTTGGCCAATGTTGCGTTATGCCAAACGGGACCAATGGCAGAAACAGCATCTTTAGTTAAGTATTCTTTTCATTATATTTTCTAGTATCTGTCATTACTTTTAAGTATTTGTGTGATCTCTGCACACATAAAATAAACCTAAGAACTTAAACTATCGCGCGCCTGTGATGAAACACATTAGTGTGAGACCATGATAAAAAAAAAAAAAAAGCCCACAACAAACTTAATGTACACATCTTTCATTTTCCCCAAATTTGCACATGAACAGAGACCAGACGGACCAATTATAAAAAGTAGACCTACCATGTTTTTTTTTTTATTATTATTGCTTGATATTTACAAAACAAACTGAAATGTGTGCAGGCCATAGCAAGAATATAACAAATTAAACCAATTAGTTATTCAACCAAGACACAGCTAAGGGTAGAAAATATCTAAAAATCTTCAGGAAGATTGTAACCGTTTTATATAACAATTCAGCCTGAGTGACCTTAGATTTTTGTTTTAGGCAAAATACAACTGACTCAGCGCCAGACTAACATGGCTTGCAGAGACACGAGAACCCAGGTTGTGCATCTTTGGGTGTGATGGTTTGGAACAAAGATAAATATTAATAAACCTTTTTCCTCTTGACATAAGAGTCAGCGTAGCTGTCCCCAGATGTCGGAGTGTATTGCTGTGTGTATCCGATGGTGCCGACTTCTGGGCTGGAGAGAATGTACGGCCTCTTCTCAGTGCTCACCGTCTAGAACAATGAAAACAAAATATAATTTCATGAATGAATATCCTCATATTTCACTACAATGAGTTTCATAGGCATGTCTGGGTAAAACAATTCATTAAACCTCAATATATGCGCATTTTCCGATGTTTCTTTTCACCTTACTTAGGGCACAAAAATAGTTTTCCCGAGAAGTGGGATTGTGCAGGCACTCCGTGAGTCACCTAATCCTCCCTGCAGCTCCAGCCTTTTGTGGTGGACTGTTCCTGACATCACGTCTATAGACTTGCTCTGAAAGTGAGGACGTCAGAACAGTCCACCACTGGATCGTGGGGGAAGTGCCATTTGCTAGCAGAGGATTTTTTTTTTTTTTTTTTTTTTTTACATTTCTTCAGTTACTTCCTGGTTTTCTGCCTAGGCAAATGCAGTCATGCATCCCAGGAGTCTTCAGGAGGAGGTGATTCCCCAGCTAAGCACTCTCCTGCATGCATAATTGAGCTAAGGGCAGAAAGTAAATGCTACATGAATCATTTGCCCTTACTAAAGATGGCCAGATGGAGATTTCTCACCAAAATAAAGCATGGCGACATGGATGGATGGGGGAGTTTGCTTTGAATATTAAAAATGAATCAAATACTGTTTTTGGTTTGTGGTGCTCAGATGCACTGAAGATCCGCTTTATCACCATAATATAAGGGGGAGGTGTTCTGCAGTCCAGCAGTGGAAAACTGGAAAAGGGATATGTAGGCAACCTCTGGCACTCCACAATACTAATGGAATGTAGCACACCGCTCAGGCAGCTGACAGGTGAACCAATGAATGGCTGTGGGTGCACGCCTCGGCTCGCTACCATGCATCAATAGAAAAAAAACAAATTGGCGACACTCCAGATAGATTTCCAAAGCTTTACATTTGTTCCTGTTTTGGCCGTTCGTGAATAAATGGCAAGCTTTGGAAACCTGTGGAGTTCTATCAATTTGTTCTTTTTCTATTACTTCACCAGACTGCCATAAAATGGGATTTATGGTTTTACCACAGCTGGAGTGCAGTAGAACACACACTGAACAGACAGAATGGAGTGTGGTATGGTCCACATTATGAATATACAGCATGCAGATCAGACCATGTGACATCAAGCCCAGCAATGAGTAAATATCGGCATAAAATCAAAGCAAGGTGGTATGAGTTACATGCTTCAGTCTGATGCACTCTGTACCTAGCACTGACCACAGTTATAGGGGTAAACAATGAGAAATGACGGAATTACAAGGCAGGGAGGGGAAGAGTCAGTACAACATGGATTCAGAAGAGATGGCACTGAGATTCAATGCAGCCAGAGGGGTAGAGGAAGCACATGGAACACGTTCAAGATGGGGAATGTAGATCTCCCAGTCTGGCCCTAAGATACTACTGTGGGATACAGAGTAAGGTTATACACACAAAACACCGTCTGCAGAAACCCTTGTTTCTCTTAAACCTTTCTTAACCTTTATACCCTGAAGGAATCATTTTCAAGTCTTTTTAGGAATCAGTCCTAAAAATTGTACCTACAGTTCTCAGGGAATCAGGCCTAAAAATAAAATAAATTTAGAATAAATGGATAAATAATAGTGACTAGGGACCACACTGGACTGATTTAAACGGTTACTGATCGTTATTAGGCGGTTCTGCAGGTAAGTGGTGGAGTGGAGGTTTGGGCTGCTACCTTACTGGTATGACAGAGCTGTCGCTTTAGTAGTAACAATGCTTGAATGAGAAGGAAGAACGCCCAGTGTCCGAAGTAATGCAACTCTTGGTGAAAGAACATAAACATTTATTGAAAAAGTGTGAGAACGTACAGATCGAGCCAACGCTGGCTTTTTGCACGGCCCTTTGCCTCTGCAATACAGGAGCTGGCGTTTGGCATCACAAACCCTGAAACATGTTGGCTCAATCGTTATGTTCTCACACTTTCAATAAAAATAGCACTTTTATAAAAAAAAAAAAAAAAGAAGAAGAACCCCTTGTTGTGGGACTTAAAAGGTAGCAACACTATACAATATCTATATAAAAATTCATATTTTATTTATACAAATGAATAAAAAAAGGGTATTAGAACCCTTGAGCATATAACTGATGTCAGATAGTACACCTATAGTTACAGAAACATATATGGCCAATACGCACATATATGCATGCATTTTTCCTATATGTTGGATTGCGGAATGTAACCAAAAAACATGTGTATTGGCAATATGTTTCTGTAACTATAGGTTTACTATCGGACATCAGTTATATGCTCAAGGTTCTAATAACTTTTTTTATGAATTTTTATATAGATATTGTATCGTGTCGCTACCTTTAAAGTCTCACAACAAGGGTTTTTTTTATTTATTGTATTTGATTTTGGGATTGGTAGCTGTCACTGACAGCATTGCATCTGAGGATCTATGCATTTTTTTTCTAGATCAGATTTAATTTATGAAAAATAGTTTAACACAAACAAATTGCCTCACATACATATATACACTTCTACTATGTAAACGTTGGTAGAACGCATTGCATCCATTTTTCCAATTCTTGAGAAGCATTAAGTTGGGCATATGTATATTTCTCAAACATAATATGTTTAGTCATTTCCAATCTCTAAGCCCCCATTCACACCGGTTGCGAATTGTCATGCGATTTTACAGTTCCAAATCACATGACAAGTTGCTCTGTACGGTTGGCAATGGAACTGTTCAAATCAGTGTGACAGTGTGGCACCACAGATTTGGAGAAGAAAAAAAAAAAAAAAAAAAAAAAAAAAAAAAAAGGTTCCTGTACCATCTCTGCCAATTTTAAGTGCAACTTGCATAGACATCTGTGCTTGAAGTCACACAGATGTCAGTCAAGTCACACTGAACTGCGGCTTTGAAGTTGCACGATGTCCGATTCAGTGTGAACGGGGGCGAAGGGTAGGCAAAACTCAGTGAGAAGCTACCAACCTGCGTGCCACAAAAAGTGATCTTGCGATAGCCCATGGCTGGCCATAACCCAACTCATTGGGATTCACATACCCCAACAACATTGTATTCTTTCACGAAGAGTTGCATTATTTCAGGGACCGGGAAGCTCCTTCCTTCACATTCAACCACTGAATAAATAAGGAATACCGATCGCACTTTACACCTGAGCCCATCTCTACTGGCAAATATATGCAACAAAGAACTGCATTTTATACAGAAAAATTAAACCTGAACCCTGCTAAATACAGAATTGAAAAACACATATAGGGGATCTGTTCTGCCTGCCAAATGATTTTTATATCTGTACCTCACACTACAGGGTCATTCTCCTCCTGCCTGCCAAAAAAAAGCCATCCGTAGAAGGAGAATATTTATACATTTACTTGCCTTTCTGGTGGCCCATATAAGAAAAACGGTTGCTTTCTTGCACCCTAACCACTGTAGGAGTTATAAGTCAGCGGAAACACAGAAAAGTGATGGCAGAAGAAAAAAAAGACCAAGTGGTCCATTGAGTCTGCCCATTGCAACAGGAGGAACCACAGAAACCAGCAGGGAGCAACAAACATTTGACTCAGACGGTCAAATGCTTGCAGTGCCTTTTCCTTGCATGGGCCATTGAAAGGCAAACAAACACTCCTTTTACAGGTAGCCATTTTTGAAAAAAAAGTGATCCTGTGATGACGGTCACTTTAAGTGACCATGTCAGAATACAGATAAGCAGGTCCAAATTTCCCGATATGCCCTCTTGTTCTGGGTCTGTGACTCAAAGTACTGGAGCCAGAGTGTTAGCATTGCAGCCAGGCACCTAGCATTTTTAGAAAATGTATCTTACTTTACCACACATAAGTATACTTTATACTGGTACCATAACCCTACCTTATCTACAGACAGTGCAGATCCAACCTGGTACGTGCCTTGTGCATTTGTATAGTATGTGGGTGGAGCCTGGACATAGGCGCTATATTCTCCATAACCCAGCGTGGAAGACTGCTGCGGACAGTATGAAAAATTAGAAAGCAGTTACTTTACAATTTCTGTCAAAGAAATTATAGATGTTATACCCGATAATTCTTCCATTCTGCTGCCGTCTGGTACAAGTCTCCTGCCTGCTCTCAACATAGCAACAGATGTAAAGATAAATATAGATTGTCAAAAATGTCCACCCACACCATGCACAGAAATTATACATGCTGAGCGCTCAAAACACATCTGAGGGAACGAAAAAGCATACAAGCAGCGTCATGCTAAATAGGGATGAAGCGCAAAACCGATGCACTTTTGGTTGGCCTTCCATTAGTACATCTTTGGTCTCGGGGTCATAAATGGCATTGCACTAAAACTTCTACCTGACCAGGCTTATCCACTTCAGCCCCGGAAGGTTTCACCCTCTTCCTGACCAAAGCATTTGACAATTTGGCACTGCGTTACTTCAACTGGTAATTGCGCGTTCATGCAACACTGTACCCAAACAATTATGTCGCCACACAAATAGAGCTTTCTTTTGGCGGTATTTGATCACCTCTATAGTTTTTATTTTTTGCTCTATAACAGCAATTTTGAAAAGAAGAGGAAAAAAAAAAAAAAAAAAGTTAAAAATCAATTTTTTTCATGAATTTAGGCCATAATGTATTTTGCTACATATTTTTGGTAAAAAAAAAAATCCCAATAAGCATATATTGATTGGTTTGCGCAAGTTATTGCGTCTACAAACTATGGGATATTTTTATTGGTAATGGCGGCGATCAGCCATTTTTAGGGGGACTGCGACATTGGTCCCCAAAAAGTGTCACTGTCCGATTTGTCCGCTGCAGTGACGCAAATACAGTGATCAGTGCTAAAAAATGCACCGTCACTGTACTAATGACACTGGCAGGGAAGGGGCTTACATCAGGGGCAATCAAAGGGTTAAACGTGTTCCGTGTGTGTGCTTTGACTGGGGGAAGACTGAGATCCATGTTCCTGCTTAGCAGAAACACAAGATCTCCATCTTCCCCTCTGACAGAACAGCGTTCTGCCTCTCTCGGGAGATTAATTCCTGCTGTGTCCAATCACAGTCACCGGCGGTGTTCACCCCAGAGCCAAAAGAAACCGCGACATACTTGACAAACACATGACTTTGCGCTAATGGACCACCCTGCCCCAGTAAAAGTCTATGGGGCGGTAGCAGTTAAGGCCCCTTTCACACTTGTGCGACTTGTCCTGTGACTTGGGGCTGCAAAGTTGCATGACAAGTTGCACCAAGATTTTCAATGAGTACTATCATATCTGTGCAACTTCAAAGTAGTCACTGTAGCACCACTTTGGTCTGACTGATGCGACTTGAGGTCCGTAGACCTCAGTATTGCACAGGCATTGCTTCAAGTCACATCAAAATCGTGGTAAAAAAAAAATCCCCCGACTTTCAAGTTGCACAAGTGTGAAGGGGGCCTTAAGAATAAGTTAACTTCTAAATAGCACACAATTTTGCAGGTAAAAGAAAAAAAAAATTATTTTTTGTAGTAGGAGCCTGTAAAGCATTGCATCAGCGATCAATAGATTGCCGATACCATGCAGGTCTCCTGCAGACCGGTCTGTGTAATTGTGTGCCCATTACGGATAAGCTAATGCTCGTTGACAGGAAGACTCAATGAACTACCACAGCGCTGTGGTAGTTCACCAACTACCAGCCGACAGCCACTAAGGATGTCGGGGCTTGTAGTTAATTCAGACACAGAGCTGTGTGCCTGACTGATACGGCCGTGTGGGTGGAACCCCACGCAGCTACGCTGCTTTCAAACAGTGACAGCTAGTATGGGGAACTTCTCCCTGTACTGCTGCACAAGGAGGGGGAGCAGTGGGCAGTGGCTGCATCACCGGGAACATGTAACATGTAATACCCTAAAATTGGGTGGAACATGTTACATGTGCATCTGTGATGTGAGAATTAAAATTTGCAGCTAAAAAAAAAAAAAGAAGGAAACCGGCCAACACAGACCATTCTCCACTTTTTGACTCCTGAATCAAACTGGGGCTTATGAGGATTCTACCAGCACTGGGCTAAGATGTTAACAGAGGCTAAAGACCAAGAAAACAGACATCACAGAAATGCTTCCAAAGTTTGTGGCCACCCAGATGGAGGATCCGTTAAAACATCCACAAGGTCAAGCATAAACACGGGATTATCAGAGGGGAGAAGCAGTACACAGAGGATGAACTACTAAAAAACCGGAGAGTGCAAAATCTGGTGCAGCTGTGCATGGTAGCCAATCAGCTTCTAACTTTAGCTTGTTCAATTAAGCTTTGACAAAAAACCTGGAAGCTGACTGGTTTCTATGCAGAGCTGCACCAGATTTTTCACTCTCCAGTTTTAATAAATTGACCCCACAGAGGACTACAGTGATCCCATATGTAACTGGATCTTAAAAAGGATAAGGTCACTATAAAAATAATAAATGCACTTTTTTTGCAGGTTAAAAAAAAAAAATGTGCATTTTTTGCAGCTTGTAAAGCATGACACCAGCAACCAGCAGCTGGTGCCATGTAGATCCCCTGCAAATCTGTCAGTTTCTGTGTGCCCATACATTCCATACGGCCAAGCAGATACGATGACAGGAAGACTCAAACTACCACAGCGCTCCACAAAACCGTGGTAGTTCACTGAGAACTACAAGCCGACAATGGCAAACGATGTTGGGGCTTGTAGTTCATTCACACACAATGCTGGGTGGAGCCCCGTATGACCACGCTAATTTCAAAAAGTGACAGATAGTACGGGGAACTTCTCCCTGTACTGCTGTCACAGGGAGTGTGGGGATCGGACAGCGGCTGCAGCACTGGGAACATGTTACATATTCCACCCTAAAAAAACAGATGGAACATGTTCTCAAAGGTGGACTTATCCTTTAACAAACATTGCATCCCTGTCTTTCAAGCCTAGCAATACAGAGAGGGTGGTGCACATGCACAGCTCAGTGTACTTTCAATAGAAAACTGCAAGCAGCCAGGTATGGATTATTGCAGAAGAGACAACGCATGTCCCACCGACCGGAGGGTTTAAAAAAAAAAAAAAAAAAATAAAGAAATTAACTGTTCCCCACTCACCTGACTGCTATCCCCAGGAACATCTGCCTGGGTACTGCTGTATCCTGAATATTGGTCATACCACTGCTGAATAGCCTCCTGCAACAAACAATCATGAAAATGTAATCAGCCTCTGTGTACTCACTGATACAGAGAAAGCCAGTGTGAGGTGAATGAGCTACCTGAGAGTAATCCCCATATTGCTGGCTGTAGGAGAAATAGTTCTCTAAACCCGACTGTCCTGTGGAATCCTGAGATAATAAGCCATCCATTGCATGAGCCTGGATACCTCGAGCAGCCATTCCTAAACATTAAAAAACAGATAAATAGGTTTTATTTCTAGACAAAACAATTCGGACAGCTGTTACAAAGGTCCCATCTCATTACCCCATCAGGAGTCATGTCACACTAGCAATCCAGCTGCAGGTGACTCACCAGAGCAGTTACCGGTTACCATGCACTGCTTTCCCTATATGGAGTTGTTACTGGTGAGAGAATCTGCACTTCTGTCAATGACAAAGCAACAGCTCACTCATCTGGACAGTGAGGAAGCGAGGCGTGGAAACAGGTGAGTATTTGCTCTGCAGAGCATTTCATTAGCTGTCAACAGTGACAAAATTATTAGTGTGACATGGCCCTTAGAAATAGCTCATGAAGGACACGACATTGCACCCAAAGTCCTGAAAGCACAGATGTTCCATAGGAAATACTGGAGAGCAGAGGCTTTTACGCCTCGTTTACACTTGTCGTTGGTGGGCCATAAAAACAAGAAGTTGAACTCTGTTTTTACCATCAAAGGCAGAGGAAGGGGGTGTAAGTATGTCACGGCGCTTTACAGCCCATCAAATTCGACCCATTCAATGCACACGGGTTGCAGCACGCTGACGCAGGGTTTAGGTGGATAAAACAGGCGGTGAGAAGGAGATAGAACGTCTTTTCACTTCATGTCAAATGCTGTCTGACCAGCGATACGAACACGGATCGCACTTCAGAGGGCACTGCATGTGTAAACATGGCTTTACATAAGCAGTTAGGACATACCAGTACCTAATGTTCATTATTATGGAACTGCATCTGTGTATTATAACAGCGTTTAGATGGCAGCTCAGCTAAATGGAAGAAATTACATACAGCTGCTCCTCCAATGAACAGCCAGCTTTCATGTGATTACATTCATTGTATCAAATCTACATGCTAAGCAGCAAAAACGGCAACAAAAGAGATAGGTGATCATAGTTACGCAATGGTAAAGACTTTTAAAGAGATTCAATTAAAGCGGAGTTCCACCCTTTCCTTAGGTTTATTAAAAGTCAGCAGCTACAAAAAGTGTAGCTGCTGACTTTTAATAAACCGACACTTACCTGTCTCCCGGTCCAGCGATGGAGCCGCACGGAGCCTCGCTCCTCTCCCCCTCCCCTCCGCGGCGCCGGCATTGCTACTGTGGGCACCCGGCCGCGGCTTCACGGCCAGGCGCACACTGTGCATGCGCGAACGGCGCTGCGCATTGTGATTGGTCCCGAAGTCTTCTAGGACCTGTCCTGTGTCCCAGAAGACTTCGGGAGGGAAGGGGAAGGAGTCCTTCCACTTCCGATCGCCTAAGGCGACCGGGGCGGAAGTACCCCTAAAAATAGGGTATCCCCACCCCCCCTCCTCCCCAAAAGCTCCGTTTCAGCATCTGGAGCTGGGGAGGAGGACTTAAAGCGGAAGTTCCACTTTTGGGTGGAACTCCGCTTTAAGTTTATTTAGAGGAGTAACATTTTTCTCAAAATTAATTATCCTGTTCCTTAAAGCATGGTACATAGCATAGTGCTTCTGCGGTGTTAGTTCTCCCATTCTATGCAGCAAAATACCTGTTGATCCTGCCTGTTCCTGTATTCCTGTGTGCTGAACACGGTAATCATGGCTGCTGATACCATGATCAGTTTACGTGCCTCCATCCCGCTATGTTTTTTGAAAATGAAAATGCTAAATACCTTTTCTCACATCGCCGCTGTGCGGTCATGTGATCCCCCTGTGCTGGCTGGTGTCTGAGGGGAATATGAGCTCCTCCTGCTGCTCTACTTAGATCGGGGAAGGAGGACGGAGGGAGATCACGTGACCGCACAGCGGTGGAATGAGAATCTTTATAAACCAAAGGAGATAGCAGCAAGTCAGTGACTTTACAACCACTTTAATCCAAGAAACCCATGTTATACTGAATTGCAAGCTCTCTCTTATGTGTCTATGTGATTAACTGTCTACCTGTGACCCAAGTATTATGATCTACTTAGAATATAGAATTTACCAGGCAGCACGCTTGCCAGATTCAAGTAAGGGTTAGTGCTGAGCCGAAAGTCCTTCGGTGGCTCTCCCAAAAGCGAAGTCTGGCTACTCGTCTTGTTCTGCAAAAGAAAGACAAACTTCAGAAAAACACAGAAGCCATTAACAAAACCTTACACAGTGCAAGTATGAGCAAACTTATGACACCCCAACAACTGAGAAAGTACAGTGCAGTTTTGTAGCCAAAGCCCTAAGTAGTAAAAAACAAAATAAAAAATATTAAATATAAATTATGTGTATGGAGTTCTGTATGTTCTTCCTGAGTTGTGGGTTTCCTAGAGTGAGTGCCCATGAAGCGGGAAGCACAAGAGGGAGAGCGCACCAGAGAGAAAAGCACGCTCTCTGGCACAATTGGAAGAGTGTCAAGGAATCAAGGGCGGACGGGAGGGAGAAATAGAAGTAAAGAGGGAGTGAGACATACACTGATTTTCAACACCTTTAGTAAAATCAGCCAGAAAGAAAGCTCAAGAGGAAGGGGAAAAAAATAAATAAAGAATTAATGTGTTGAGCAGTTACATTATGGTGGGTACCTTGTTCCATAATTAATCACATAACCACATACTTTAATTCCTTTTCATATCCTGAAGGAAGGCCGATGCTAAAGGGAATGAAAGAGCCCCAATTCTTCTACCTTATGAACACTTTTCCAGAAATGAATGTTGGAAGGCGTGGACAAACAAACCTGCAGTTACATAAAACACAGTTCTCACCATTTGCGAAGGGTCCGTGGTTCCAGCCTGCGATTGTCCACTCAGGAGAGATGCGTCGCTCAGAACCAGTGCAGACTGGTTATCTTGGGCTAGACGGGATAGTGAAGTGCTCAATTGCTGATTTTGCAGGTACGGCAACAAGTCTGCTGGGAGTAATACAATAGAAGCACAACTGAAATGCCAGTATGAAAACCCAACTATGACAAACTTACTTGTCAGCATATTACAATAATACAGTAAGCACCATAGATTACAAATCACCAGATATTAAGCGCGTTACATTTATATTTTCCTTGTCATTTTTTTCTTAAAATATGTAACTTCAGGAACACAGCTGAATACAGTGTTTCAAATAGAATTAAAAGGAAATTTTTTAAAAAAAATTTGGATAGAGAAAAGGAGGGTTATTAACCATTTTTTTGCCATCTATGTCCCATTTGAGGAGATTCCCCTTCACTTCCTGTACCATAGACAAAACAGGAAGTGACAGGATACCCCTCAAAGTGAGGGAATCCCTGGATGTCAACATGTCACGAAAACTAGTGTCACCATAAGATTTCCTCTCTATTCCTGTTCAGGTGACAACACAGAATTTGGGATTTTTTTCCTTCTCTGTGATGGTAAAAACAGGGCAAATAGACAGGGTGAATCTCCCTAATGGGTGTGCAGACTGCAATAAAAAAAACCTAACGGGTTCCAATCCCTCTCCACTCAAAAAAGATTTGGCTTTAGTTAAACTTTAAACACACATATGTCAGTAGTTTTACTAAAGCTTAGAGGAAGTAAACCGCTTTTTATTTTTTTCTGACCTGCAAAGTAAAGGCATAATGCATCGCATACTGGCACATTATGTAAAACTTACCTGTAAACCAGGGATATGCAATTAGCGTATCTCCAGATGTTGCAGAACTACAAGTCCCATGAGGCATAGCAAGACTGACAGCCACAAGCATGACACCTAGAGGCAGAGGCACGATGGGATGGAGGTCCGCTAATTGCATATCCCTGCTGTAAACGAAGCCTTCATTGTCACCACTGGAGGCCACATCCATCTTAACCAGTCTTCCTTCCGGGTCCGCGGGCTACAGCTGTGACACTGGCCGAAGCCACGTGACGTCACTCCCACGCATGCGTGCAAGAGCCTGCCGGTCACTAAACAGGGCTCTGAAGGAACGGCACGGCTGCATATACAGTAAATATCTCCTAAACTGCGCATGTTTAGGAGATATTTATAGTACCTATAGGCAAGCCTATAATAAGGCTTTACCTATAGGTACAAATCAATAGGAGTTTACAAGCACTTTAAAGTGAACATATGCATTTTGCTTTAAGAAAGCTTTATTATCCTTTCAAAGCTACACCGCAACACACAGGGGGGAAATAAATAGTTTGCATAAACATAACGTTAAAGTGTTTGTTAACCTAAAAAAAAAACCAACATATCCTGTTCCTTAAAGCATGTTATACAGCACAGTGTTTGTGCTGTGTCATTTGGCCCCTGTATCACCTAAAATACCTGGCTGATCCTGTCTGGCTGTACCCTCCCCCCTGTAAACTGACCATGGTGTATCACGGTTGCTGAGCCCTGACACCGTGGTCAGTTTACGTGCCTCCATCTTCCGCAGCACTGCTCGGTCCTCCTCTCCCTGCCTGCCTGCTTGCGTCAGTGCCTGCACCTTCCCCTCCTGCTGCTCTCATAACTATTATAAAATCCTCCTATTCCCTCTAACAGAATATGTGCCCCTGTACTTGTGTCCTATAACAAATTTGCCGATCCGTACCTATAACCAAATCAGAGCAGCACCCATGGTTCACGTGACTCCTCGGCTCTCTCCTCTCAGGCTGACGTCAGCAGGAGTGCTCGGCCCCACCTGCTACAGCTGTCAGTCGGAGAGAGGAGAAAGCCGAGGAGTCACGTGAGCGCCAGGAGATGCTCTGATATAGGTACAGATCGGCATATTTTTTATATAACACATGCACACATATTGTTATGTTACCGAGGGGATGGGAGGTTTTTATGGTAGTGGCTTAACTACTACTACTTAAGTGTCCATTCACACTTGACATAAAAAAAATGCTGCTTATACAGGCGTTTTAAAATTTTTATCTTTAGCCTGTAGAAGCAGCTCTATGTTAGCCTATGTGTCCATGCACATTAGGGCATTTACAGGCATATTTTCAGAGGAGCCTTAAAGCGGTTGTCTACCCATTAAAAAATAAATAAAAACCTGCAAGACAATAGCATAATGAGCTAGTATGCACCACATACTAGCTCATTATGAAATACTCACCTTGAAATGAAGATCCATCTGGGCTGCTCAGTCCCCTCTGAGGGAGCGGACATCCTCCCTCGGATCTTGCTTCCGGGTACGCGGCTCCGGTGCTGTGACTGGCCGGAGCCGCAAGACGTCACTCCCGCGCATGCACGCGGGACCCGTCTTTCCGGCAAGGTCCGGCCCTATTGCTGCGCCTTTGCCAGGACATACACGGCGCATGCGCCATAACAAAGCAGCTGTTTAGAGGGGGAATATCTCCTAAACCGTACAGGTTTAGGAGATATTCATTTTACCTACAGGTAAGCCTTATTATAAGCTTAACTGTAGGTACAAGTCATAAAATAGGGTAGACAACCGCTTTAAGAGGCAGAAAAAAACAAAACCACTCAGAATCCCGCTTTTGTGAGGAGCTTCTGGGCAGAAAAAAAAAAACACAACGCGCATAAATGTGGCGTTTAGGAGCTTTTGGTGTTTTCAAGAGGGGAATGATTTGGGAAAAAAAAAAAAGCTTATAAAGGCAACTGTCCATAAACACAATATGAGCCACCATGACCATTTTTAATGCCGATTTTTTTTCTGCTAGAGGTTCTGGCAATTTTTCTGCGCACGGACCCTTAGTTGGGTTGAAAGAGCACAAATTTTCACAATGGTATAACTTTTTTTTTTTTTTTCACAGATCTACAATTCCTAAAATTTTGAATGACATTGCATTCACTTTTGCAAGCATTTGACACTTGCACAGTAATGGAAATGTCATCCAAATCATCAGATGTCATATTCACACATGCACAGTACATTTTATCTACTTTTTTTTTTTTTTTTTTTTTAACACTTTTTCTTCTTTGTGGGGGGGTCTGGATCTGGTCAGTGGAGACCTGACCCAGAGCAACCCCCAATGCAGCTGAACAGCAACAGATAGTCCCTGCAATCAGCCAGCAATCTCTCTCTGCACACTAAACTGCTCTGGTATAAGAACGTAGTCATGTGATAGAAGCTTCCCAAAACTGCATAAATTACTGTGATCTGTGCACAGTTATTCATACATTGTTTAGAGTCACAAGATTCTAATGGGTTTATATTCACTTCATGCTCTGTGCACATGGAAGCCAACCCATATCTCTACAGAGCAGGAAGAGAGATTACAAGTATGAACAGATCACATTAAAATTTCAAGCTCTTCATGCAACTACAAGTTATACATTACTGCACACTTGTAGAGCTACCACTGCTAACAAGCTATGAAAACCAGGATTACTTTTTTCTGGGGCCTCCACTGATCCCGTCTGCGCCGTCCCCATGGCGGACTGTAAGATGGAGACCGGAGCTTCTCCCAGCAGGCCGGGTTTCTAGCACCAATGAGAACAGGTGATAATTCAGGTGATTACTGACGGGAAGGAAGACATACGTGAGCATGCACATGCATTTACTTACACTGTTATTAGACTGTACACTCTTGAGCTGTAGAAGCTGCTGATGGGCCACCTGTAAATGGGAGTAGTTCTGAAGGTGGTGGTTACCAGCAAGACCTGGTTTCTGTGGGAGGAAGGAACAGCAGACAACGTATTTATAAAAACAATAATGATCTCTACTCCCCCACCCTGCCCACATTTTTTTGAACTACTAGGTACAAAAATGCTTATATACCACGCGTGGTCAACAAACATGGTACAATTATTCAAGAGTGAATGCAGAGTTCACTGCGTGTACACTGTGTAAATGCAAAGAATACAACCATTTAAAGCTTAAAAGGATAGTTCACCTTTATCACCTATACAGGTAAGTGAGGTTTGTAGATTAAAACAAGCTGAGCAGTTCTGGCAAAAGATGAATAATGCCCTTGCTATAGGTGTAGGCCATTTACATACTTTATGAATCCTGACTGGAATACTCCCAGGACGTTGCCAAGTGAGGCCTAGTCATCACCGCTCACCTCCACCATCACGGGAATGAGCTTTCTCTCTGATTAAACTCCCCTCATACGCTCTCTCTCCCCACTGATGCAGTAGCTCTGAGCTCAGCATTTGAGAGCGCCGTGGAGGAGAGCAGTGATGACTAGGACTCATTTCACAACATCCTGGGAGCATTCCAGTCAGGCTTAATAAGGCATGTAAATGGCCTCCACCTATAGCAAGGGTTTTATTCAACTTTAGTCAGAGCCGCAGTTTGTTTTTATCTACAGTCGCTCTTTATCTGCATAGGCAGTTTTGTGGTAAAGGTGAACTTTTCCTTTAAGTCCAACTTTTGTACCAGATTTCATATTCCACCCATATTTGGCAGTGTAACATGAAACCTGGTCACAGCCTGTGCATCCCCACCTGAATCATGGGGTACACTGGAGAACCCTTTTCCCCCCCCCCCTATTTAGTGCGGTTCAGCCATGTCATCAGGGAATAGGAACAATGAATAGAAGCCATTACAAATCCCATCTGCCACAATGTCAGAGGGACTATAGAGGAAAGATCCCTCCCTCAGCCAGGCGTTTCCTGCACAGGCTGCGATTTCAAAAACAGTGCAAGGACTTATTTCCTGCGTGTCGTGGGGCATGGCAGCCCATTCAAATGAACGGCCTCTCGTGCCTGTGCAAACCACGCCCGAACAGCCGCACAGGTGTGAACCTAGCCTTAGGCCCCATTCACATCTTGCAATTTGAGATCCCGAATCGCGTGGCAATCACTGAGTAGGTTTGGGTTCCATTATCAAAGTCCACACCGATGCAACGCAGGAGACGCACAGGAATCTCTGCATTTCCCGCATCGCATAGCAATCACTCTGTTCATGCGGTCTGCTACGGGTGCCAATTAAAAGTCAACACCCCAAAAGCTGGTTTTAGAACGCAGCTCGCTTGCCTGAATTGGATTGCATGGATATTAACACCCATGCAGTCCGATTCTAGGGCAAAAAAAAAAAGTTGCCTGCACCATTTTCGTGCGGATACGGTATGATTTAAACCCATACAAAAATGGGATCAAGTCGCAATGCACAGAATTGCATGCGATTTGCAATTTAATGCGGCGTGATTCCTGTGTGAATCACATGCAATGTGACAGTGTGAACTAAATGGCACCAAAGTAAAAAACAATGCGATTCTGCCACGCCTTTACAAATCTTGTGATGCTTGCTGCCTGAAGAGGACTGGGGGCTTCTTTTCAGTTGACAAACACACATAGGGCAACCCATTAAAATGAATGGGCTCCCTATGTGGCATGCAGAATTGCGTGAAAACTGCTTTTAAAAAAAAATCGCATAGCAGGAAGCTTGTTCCTGCTAAGTGACAATATGAACGGGGCATTCCCTCTTGTCCTGTAGACGCAACAGAAAGTGAAGATCTTTAGTTATCCATCACTGAACATGTGTCTACATCAGAAGATCTGCTCCCGATGACAAACGAAAGCTTTGGATTGCATCGAAGGCCCCTTTCACACAGGCGAACGGACTTCTAGGATTCGCCTGTCAGTTTTTCAGCTGGACGTGATCGGACCCTCCATTGCCCTCTGACATCCAATCCGCTGAAAACAGACAGATCGTGGATCCATTCCCCATCCGTTTGGTGGATTAGATCGGATGACAATCGGATGGAAACAGACAGGCAGTCCATTTCCAACCTACTACCCGGTAGAAGGACAGCAGACTGTGTCCATTCTGCAAGAGCGGAGCAGACACGGACCTGTCACCTGTGCTGTCCCTATGCTGGGTGTATGAATGACAACCTCAGCCTGGACTCCAACCAGGTCACGCCCCCAACGCATTTCACTCCGCCCCTCGGAGCTTAGTAATGACTAAGCATGACTAATGACCTTCTCAGCAGGCACACAGATAGCGATAAACTGATGTTGGCACTTGTTCTCTCTACCCAAACAAAGAAAAAAAAAATTGTGGCTTTACATTCACTGTATTCTAGTGGATTACTTTTATAATCTATTACTATTGACAAAAGACCTATTTGTTAAGGTGTGGTGCTTTCAGACAAGGTACATAAGACAGGGAAAGAGTCTAATCCTTTCCAATGTTATCCTAAACTTAAAAACACGGCAAAGAAAAAAAAAAAAAGCTTTAGATGCACTTCAAATAATCAGGTCAGTCCCATTCAGTGAAGATAACAAAATAATCTGCCAACTAAGTGACACAAGAACTCTGACAGGGTCCTATTTAGGCAGACATAATGAAACGGTTTATCTTTTTTTATCCTCTCAAGTTCTTATACTCTGAACTACTTGTGATCAACCCATTAGCAGAAAAGACACTTTGTGCCAGGCATTTCTGAAACCCGCTGACAGCACAAGGCAGCTGGCCGTAATGCCTCTCACATGTTACTGGAACAGGGCGCTGTGAAATGACAAAACACAAAATATCATTGTGTTCCCTCTCCCCACCTCCCGTGTTTCTTTCCCCTCCCCATTTCTCCTTTTCCTGATGGAAATTATATTGTGCCAGGTAGGTTGGTTTTTTTTCAGGGATTCTTATTTTTCTGTGCAATTAAAAAAAAAGGATGTAAAAAAAAAAAAAAAAGAGGATTTGCATATGGTTTTGCATATATTGTCTTTTGTTTCCCTTAATAGAATCTCATGCCTATCTTCAATCTCATCTTCAACCACAAATGTTGCAGAGTGATGCAATAGAAGTATTTTCTTCCCTCAGAATGCCTGCTGTGGGCCCACAGGAGAAGTGGGAAGAAATCCATCTGTGCATGTGCCGCTGTGCACAGGAGAGGCTCCCGGGGGTAGGTGGAGCTAGAAAGACCTGAGCAGATGCAGAAAAGCTCCCCATCATCATAAACGTGCCAACAGATCTGCTTGCAATGATGGTTGTGGCCCATTCTTAAACTATATAAGGTGTTCAGAAGAGTGGCCACCCTGCTGCACAGAACAGGTGCCAGGTCCCCCTACTGAAGAAGTCCGGCCCCCAGACATAATGTATAGGGGGCAGAGTCTAGCCGATAGAGCTGCACAATTAATCGCAATAAAATTGTGATCTTGATTCAGCCCCCCTCACCCCTTAATACTTACCTGAGCCCCATTGAGATCCAGCGGTCCACAAGAGCCTCTGCTCTCTGAAGACTCTCCACTCATTGCCATGGGCTCCCGCTGCTGTCAATCACAGCCAGTGAGCCAAGGAGGAGAGAGGGGGCAGTGCCGAGCCACAGCTCTGTGTGTGAATGGACACGCAGAGCAGCAGCTCAGGAGCGAGCCTGCTTGGGTGCCCTTACAGCAAGCGGTTTGCTCCAGGGGCACGTGGCAGGAGGAAGGGGCCAGGAGCACCAGCGGGGGACCTGAGAAGAGGGGGATCAGGGCTGCTCTGAGCAAAACCACTGCCCAGAGAAGGCAATTATGACTTTTTTTTCAAACTTTCCTTTAATAATCACTACGTTTTTCTTGTTAATGCTGTTCATCTTGTTATTTTGGAGTTGCACTACACTATAGTTATACTTTTTATAGGTCCCCTGAATATACAGCTCTGAAAAACTGTAAACAGAGCCTTTAAAGAAGAATTAAAATCATGGTGGTGGCAGCCTGCATATACTTGCACAATAGGACAGTTCTCTCTGAATGCATTCTGCTCAACTGATACGAGGTCCAAGCTCTTGGCATCCACTACATCCCTGTCGGTGTCCTATTTTCTTCTCCTTCTGGGTACACCGTCATTCTTACTACAGCCATTGGGCAGGCACAAATTAAGTAACTCCCGCGCATGCAAGCTGGCGTTACATTATCTCGGCACCCAGCTCCATTTCTGGCATCTTATAGATGCCAGGACTGTACACGTGCACTACAGTTAGTATGCATGTTTAAGGGGAAAAAAAATTACTAGCAGATAAGGAATAAAATTATATTTGGCAGAAAAGACAGATACATTCTCAATCAAAAAACCCTACCTGCTGACAAATTTTGTGTGTTAAAAGTGAACTCCTGCACTAAAACAATTGGACTGGAAAAAGCTGCGTATGTCTGAGAACACACATTCTTTAAATCCCTGTTTAAAATAAAAATTATTCGGTCCAGAGTCCATGATACCTTTTCCCCCCTCTTGCTCCGCTCTCCTTTCCTCTCTCTTCCTTTCCTATTCTTTGTTCTTCCTTTCTTTTACCAGATGAGACTTGTCATTGGGGATTGTCACCCCTAGAGGACAGCTTGGCAATTATAGCAATGTTTGCTTTGACTTTACTACAGGTACTGCTTAGTTTTGACTAGTCCATTGCTGATTTATTATTATGAATTTCCTTTTTGTACTTGCTCTTAAAATGTGACTGAGCTTGTTATGTTTACTCTGAAAATGTAATATATTGAAACAGAAAAGAAAAATGATTTTGCTCCAGTATCAAAGAAAACCCCTTTATGCTTCAGAATTGCCAAAATTTAGAAGTAGGCTAAATTCTGACTCTTGCCATGACAGTGGCTCCAACAGTGGCTGGGGACTGGTGAAAACCCTTTGTGATTTATGGCCAAGGAGTGCCAGGGCAAGGTGCGACAAAGCCAGACTGGAAATGGCTAGAGACTTGGCGCAGTGACAATAATATAATGTGCAAAGCAATTCAGTGTGGCAAAGCAGTCTTGTAGTATGTAATGTGTAGGAAGAATGGGTGACAAGGTTGTTGTAAATTCAGAGGCTACCTTGCAGTGCCACCATACCGTTGTTACTGGCAGGAATAGGTAAATGTTAGTAAAAGGGTAAAACAATTGTGACCCTTGGATACAACACAGTATATGCAGTCTCTAACTGTAAAATGCTTGCATTTGCATCATTTTAACCACTTGCCGACCAGGCTTTTTCTGGCACTCTTTGATTACAAGTTTAAAACAATGT
This sequence comes from Glandirana rugosa, assembly GCA_018402905.1. Lineage (NCBI taxonomy): Eukaryota > Metazoa > Chordata > Amphibia > Anura > Ranidae > Glandirana > Glandirana rugosa. The sequence goes on from BLSH010044326.1 coordinate 325,654, forward strand.
TTTTTGCTAGAAAATTACTCATAACCCCCAAAAATTATACATTTTTTTTTTCAGCAGAGACCCACAGGAATAAAATGGCGATCGTTGCAATTTTTTATGTCACACAGTATTTACATAGCGGTTTTGCAAATGCAATTTTTTGGGGGGAAAAAAAATAATAAATAAGCCACCACACAATAGTTACCCCATTTTTTTTGTATACTGTAAAAGATGTTACACCGAGTAAATAGATACCCAACATGTCACTCTTTAAAACTGTGAATGCTCGTAGAATGGCGACAAACTACAGTACTTAAAAATCTTAATAGGCTACGCTTAAACAAATGACCTGTTTAGAGTTATAGAGGAGGTCTAGAGCTGGAATTATTGCCCTCGCTCCAACATTTGCTGTGATACCTCACGTGTGGATCAAATACCGCTTACATATGCGTTCACTTCTGCGTGCACGGAGGGATGGGGAGCTTGAATTTTTTTTATTATTTATTTTACTTTTTATTTTTACACTGTGCCTTGAATTTATACATTTTTGTTCACTTTTATTCCGATGAATAAATAATAAAAAAAAGGGGGGTTTTTTAACGTAAACGTTTTGGCGATACATTTATGACACACTGTATTTTTTAACGTTG
>BLSH010044326.1:382701-400287 GCA_018402905.1 Glandirana rugosa
CCATGCGGACGGAAATGTGCGTTTACGTGAAATTGCCGTTGAAAAGTAACCAGGTGCGGATGCCCTGGTACCTTCACGGTCTGCAGCCACATAACCATTTTGGACAATTTCATGCTCCCAACTTTGTGGGAAGAGTTTGGGGATGACCCCCTTCCTGTTCCACCATGACTGCACACCACTGCCCAAAGCAAGGTCCATAAAGACATGGATGAGAGAGTTTGGGGTGGAGGAACTTGACTGGCCTACACAGAGTCCTGACTTCAATCTGATAGAGCATCTTTGGGATGAATTAGAGGGGAGACTGCGGTCCAGGCCTTCTCATCCAACATCAGTGCCTGACCTCACAAATGCGCTTCTGGAAGAATGGACAAACATTGCCATAGACACTCCTAAACCTTGTGGACAGCCTTCCCAGAAGAGTTGAAGCTGTTATAGCTGCAAAGGGTGAGCCAACTCAATATTGAACCCTACGGACTAAGACTGGGATGCCGTTAAAGTGCATTTGCGTGTAAAGGCAGGCGTACCAATACTTTTGGTAATATAGGGTAAGTTGTTAGTTTGTAACTGACGTATGTTTACATTCGGAGGGTCATGCCCTGGCCTTGCCCACTCCACCAGTCCAGCGTACCTCGATTCCCTCACTCCCAGTATCAGAATAGAGTCCCGCCAAGCACATAGCGGGCCCCATGCATGCCCATTAACTCTTTCCTTCCTGTACCTAGTGATCAGGCCTTAGATCTCCATAACACTAGTCTGCTCCCAGAGACCGGAGGAGACGGACAGCTAGGAGTCAGAGCACCGACCCCATCGCTACCAGAGGACCTGTCACCTACCTATCACATGCCTGACGAAGGGGTCCTGCACAGCTCCAAAACATTGCACTTGTTCTTTTGTGATTTGCTCTTTCTGCAATAAAAGATTTGAACAACATGTGAAGATCCATGGTGTGCTGGCGAACATGTGCATTTATCTGTCACCCGACCAGGTACCACTCCAAACGACCAGTTGCTGCAGCTGTTTTTCCTTTTGTTACCCTTGGCAACTACCTCTTCTTTGCCTTGCAAGTGGTGCAACACTTGTAGTGGTGTTACACATACCCCATAGTGCAAAGATATGCAATTAGCGGACCTCCAGCTGTTGCAAAACTACAAGTCCCATCATGCTTCTGCCTTTGGGTGCCATGCTTGTGGCTGCAGAGTCTTGCTATCCCTCATGGGATTTGTAGTTCTGCAACATCTGGAGGTCTGCTAATTGCATATCCCTGCCATAGTGCTATGACAGACCTAGGTTCTTTGGGGTAAGCCAGAGCACAACATGCACCCCTTTGAATAACTTTAGACCAGGCTCAGAACAGTTGGACAACTTTTACTGAAAATTCAGCATAACGTGCAACAGGGTAAAACGTCCTTTTCCTATCTAACTCTAGTTGCGGCTGCCACCCTCCAGTGTACTTGTGCAGGTAAAGTCCTTTTGGGTAAAGTCCATAGTTGGTGAATCTTGAATGGATGTGTTCATTGCTACGGGGGTCCCGATGAGTCGGTGCTCCTGAGGTGGACCACAGGTCCGAGCAAGCTTCTGCAAAAATCCTGTCCTTTCGCCCTTTTCTTGGGACCCCAACCTCTTCCCTTTTATATATCACAGGAATGGAGGCCGGACCCCAGAAAGCCAGTGAACATGATCAAGGAAGGTGGCAAAACCAATAACCACTTCCCCCTGACCCGGGCAGCCAAGTAGCTAAATAAACATAGTAGGCAAACCTGCCTGCATGCACATACAGTAGGGTGACCAAACGTCCCCGGTTTCCGGGGACAGTCCCCGGACTGAGGCAGTGGCGTCACTAGGGTTGGTGTCACCTGGTGTGGTAAAACACTGTGTCACACCAAGCAGGATAGTGCGTTGATGCGACTCTACCCCCTTAACCTGCCACAGTGGATGGAGCTGGGTTGGGATTGGCAGGATGGATGGAGCTGGGATGGGATCCAGGGGGATGGATAGAGCCGGAATGGGATCGGGGTGGTGGATGGAGCTGGAATGGGATCGGGGGGATGGATAGAGCTGGGATGGGATCAGGGTGGTGGATGGAGCCGGGATGGGATAGGGGGAATGGATGGAGCCGCGATTGGATGGGGGGAATGGGTGGAGCCGGGATGGGATTGGAGGGATTGGATGGAGCAGGGATGGGATTGGGGAGTGGATGGAGCAGGGATGGGATTGGGGGGGGGGTGTGGATGGAGCCAGGATGGGATTGGGGGGGGTGGATGGAGCTGGGATGGGATCAGGGGGTGGATGGAGCTGGGATGGGGTTGGGGGATGGACGGAACCAGGATCAGATCGGGGTGGATGGAGCCAGGATCGGATTAGGGAGGCGCTGCTGGGAGAACAATGCTGGAACACAGACTTTGGGGTTAAACCATTCGGTTTAATCCCATGAGGTAAAACAGCACTCAGGGACCTCCTTACACCATTAAGGCCTCATACACACAGGCGTTTAAAAAAGGGCTGTAACATCGGAAAAAAGCAACGTTAAAAATGCGATTTTATCAGCATTATGCATTGACGACAATGCACGTTTTTCCGGGCTAGTTTTCAGCGGCCTTTCTCTGCTTCTATTCAAAATCAATGGTTAGGAGCCCATTGATTTGATTTGAAAAAGGTGCGTCGATACGGGACTTTAAATGAAGCGAGGTGGTGTATAACAACTACAATGATAGATTATGGTAAAATTCATAATTTTAATAATAGACACATTCAGGAAAGAATATACATAATTGACATTGAATTTACCATATTCATTAGTAGAGATAATATTAATTGGAAAGGTAAAGAACATACAAAAGAGATATACATAATTGACCTTTCATATTCCATATTCATGAGTAAAAATAATATCCTGATGTTGAATGACACATATAATATAGCCACAATCATTTAAAGTCCCATCATGCTAATTTTTTCTTAAATGATTTGAATAGAAGTCGCACCAGATTTTGGATAATGATGATCTGACTTGCGGCGCGACTTGTGTGCTGAGGTTTTTGAAGGGGAACCCCCCCCCCCACAAAAGTGACAGCAAGTAGTGAGCCGATTGGTCAGCCATTAAAGTCTATGTGTGTGCGCTGAACAAGCGCGCACACATAGTCTGATTGGCTGCCCCCTGAGCCATCAGAGCCAATGACTCTCTGTCATTGGCTGCTGTGGGTGGGGGGCGGGACTGTGCAGACGTGCTGCCTGTGTGATTACTTACACAGGCGCAGCACTCCACAGGGTTTCAGTCCCGAGATGCTCAGCATGTTGACCGCAAGCTGAACTCTGCATAGACCTGGCCTGCCTGCTATTAGATAGGGTAAGTGCTTCGGGGGGGGCCACTCTGTATGCCCTATCTGATGCTCTGTATGCCCTATCTGATGGCCTGTATGCCCTATCTCAGGGATAAGCAATTAGCGGACCTCCAGCTGTTGCAAGACTAAAAGTCCCATCATGCCTCTGCCTCTGGGTGTCATGCTTGTGGCTCTCAGAGTCTTGCTATGCCTTATGGGACTTGTAGTTCTGCAACAGCTGGAGGTCCGCTAATTGCATATCCCTGCCCTATCTGATGCCCTGTATGCCCTATCTGATGCCCTGTATGCCCTATCGGATGCTCTGTATGCCCTATCTGATGCCCTGTATGCCCTATCTGATGCCCTGTATGCCCTATATGATGCCCTGTATGCCCTATCTGATGCCCTGTATGCCCTATCTGGTGCTCTGTATGCCCTATCTGGAACCCTGTATACCCTATCTGGTGTCCTGTATGCCCTATCTGATGCCCTGTATTCCCTATCTGATGCTCTGTATGCCCTATCTGAGGCCCTGTATGCCCTATCTGGTGCTCTGTATGCCCTATCTGGAACCCTGTATACCCTATCTGGTGTCCTGTATGACCTATCTGGTGCTCTGTGTGCCCTATCTGGTGGTCTGTATGCCCTATCTGGTGCTCTGTATGCCCTATCTGGGGCTTTGTATACTGCTGTATGGTGACTCTGTATACTGCTATCTGGTGATGCTATATACCCCATCTGGTGATGCTGGGCTGTATACTCCCGACACAAGGGGTGGAAACTATAAGGGGTGGGGCTTATGAGAAGTGGGAGGGACCAAAAAGGAAGGGCGGGGTTTGGCGCCCCCCCATCCTAAAATTTCACCAGCCGCCACTGATGGAGAGGTGTTTTTAAGCTGTAAAAACAGCTCAAAAAAGCGGCTATAAAAACGTCCGTGTGTATGAGGCCTAAAACGTAATTTCGATTAAATCATTATAGTGCCTAACTGTTCCTTTAACATTTGTAGTCTTATAACAGCTATTAATATTTGATTATTCATGTACAAAGGTAACCTACGTGTTGTTACCATGCAATCTTTTACTGTTCTGAATTGTTCATTTATATTGTTATTGTTGAACCAAAATTCTTTGGTAAGAATAAAATACAAAATATGCATTGAAAAGTTTTTCTCTATCTTATCTTAACATTTGGTAGTCATATCCCAAAAAAATCTAAGAAGTATTTTATCTCATGGATGAAATGTGAGAAATAACATATACTGTATATCATACAATCATTCCATAAACACATACCACACACACTGCACAGATCATTTGAGGCAAATATGCTTATAAAATAGTTTTTTTTTTGTAATTCCTTTATTTAGTAGCACAGAGGTATACATACAGTGGAAAATGTCATGTCAAAAAACACTTAATAGATACAATTGAATGGATGGAAAAAGATAAGCTTAGAGTGCGCAAAACCAATAATTTCGACTGTGAGGCTTGGTTGGGAACCCCATGGGGAAGAAGGATGGAAACAACTAGTCAGTAAGAGTGGGTGAACCAACACATCGCCCATCCGCAACTCGGCTCTGAACGTCACAAGTTATGGAACTCAAAGATTATGCTAAGTGTTTACATTTTATTTTGTTATGAAGGCGCAAGAGAAGAGCGCCCCGGGGTAATATGTTCTATGGCTAACAGAGATGGGGAATCTCACGGGCTCCTGCGGGAGGAGTGGCGCAGGGACCAGAAACGATCCCCTGCCCCCCCCCCCCCCCCCCCCCCCCGCTGCATGCACTGAAATTAAAATAGCAGTGGGAGGGAAGGGAAAAAATTGGGGTAAGGGGAAAAGGGAGAAGTAGCAAGAGAAGGTGAATTGGATACATAAAAGAGATTGAAAAACAGGGTAGGAAAGGAAGAGAGAAATAGGGAGAGGGATAGTGGGGGGGGGGGACCAAGCCAGGATGATTCCCATTGCCCCCCGCCCAGACCGCACCGAGCGGCCCATAACGGCCTGGAAATCATGACATCGCATCAAGGTAGGGATCGGTGAAAACATAGTAATTTCACGGTCTCCATGTCTTGCGGAAGGTCTCCTCACGCCCATACAGGGTCGCCGTGAGATCCTCCATGTTTCGCAATTCATTAATTTTTCTGAACCACATTGCTTTGGAGGGGGGGTTCTCCGATCTCCAGCACAGGGGTATGCATGCCCTGGCAGCGTTTAGCAGTTGGATTGTAAGTGAGGATTTAGATTTCCCAATTGGTCGGGGAGACAGGTGTAGCAGACATGCCGCAGGGTTGCCCTCCACGTCCACACCTGTAAGATGTTTGATAGTGTGTGCCACATCCTGCCAGAAAGACACAAGTTTGGGGCAGGACCAGAATATGTGTAGCATCGTGCCCTCAGAGTCTCCACATCTCCAGCATGTGTTGGGGACCAGTGGAGTGAAACAGTGTATCAGAGAGGGGACTCTGTACCAGCGGGAAAGGATTTTATACCCCGTCTCCTGAATTCTCACGGCCATGGAGGACTTCTGAGCGAGATGCAGGATCTTCTCCTTCTGTGTGTCTGAGAAGTGTATGTTCAAGTCAGCCTCCCATTTCTGAAGGAAGGGTGGTGTGAAGTCGTTCCCTGGGTCAATCAACATAGCATAGGTTAGCGACAGACTGTGTGGACCCGGTTCTCCTCGATGGCAGATGCGTTCAAATTTCATCAGACGGCGCATGATCCCTGGGGTCCTGGACAGTCTGCAAAGAAAGCAACGCAGCTGTAGTCCACTCCAGAAGTCTAGCGTGGAGCCTACACCCGACTCATCCCACCGTAAGGTGGGTGCTCCATCCGGGTTTAGGAAGTCGCAGAGGTATTGTTTCCCCCCATCTCTCAGGGGTTGAAAGCGCGGGCCTTGCAGGCCCGGCTCAAAGGCTGAGTTGCCAAGAATTGGAATCAGCGGGGAGGGTGCGGGGGAGATCGGGGATCGCCGGAATGCTTCCCTGACTGTCCTCAAAGTGTTGCCCAGGGTGGGGTGATCGGAGATGTGTACCGGGAGTGACTCAGACGTCCACAGCCAGCTCCTCGCAGTGTCGTTGGAGTCCTCCAACTCCATGGCCACCCACTGCTTCGCCTCCGAGTGGCAGTGCCAGTCCACCACCCTGGTTAGGTGGGTAGCTCTGTAGTAGGCCTTAACATCAGGGAGTCCTAGCCCACCTCTCCCCTTAGGCAGGTGGAGAAGTTTAAGTTGGATACGAGGTCTGCGATGAGACCAGACAAATTCCCTAAAGAGGGCGGCCGTTTTTTTGAAGAATATGGAGGGTATGCGTATCGGCAGTGCTTGCATGACATATAGGATCCGAGGAAGGATCTTCCATCTTAAGGGCGTTGCAGCGCCCAAACCAGGATAGGGTAAGGGCATGCCAATAGAGCAGGTCTGTTTTGAGGCGAGCCAAGAGTTGGGCAAAATTAGCTTATAAAATAGTTTTAAATTTGTCAATAAATAAAAAAAAATATGTCCCCAGATTTCAATTTAAAAATCTGGTCACCATACAGCCGCTAGAAACTCACCCTGTTTTTTTACCCTTTGAATAGTTAATTCTGACAGGTATTCTAGTCAGGCACACAATAATACATTAATAAGCATTTAATATATCTGTTCTCAGTAGGAATAATAAATATAATTAGTATATGTAGATAATAAAGAAAGAAGTAAAATACTGCGCTCCTGGTAAAAAAGTATAGCAGCTGCTGCCACTCCAACTGACCATTTGTACACAACTATGCTAAAATAGTGCAGCGCTTAAGAAGTGAAACCAATATTTAAATATCCAAACCCCGTTAAAACTAGGTTCGTATAAAATAGTAAAAAAAACCACACATATTTAAAGTGCACAAATTATATGTAAACAGCGAATGTTCTAATCTGCTTCCAGATAGTAAGTGCAAAAAAGATTATGCAATAATTATTGCTAATAGTGCCCAGTGTCCAAAGAAGTGTCCGTGCTTTATGCAGTAAACAATCCAAACTGGCAATAAAGTGTCTGTGCTTGAACAAATAACTTTGATTGAAGAAAAGTATATAAAAGTGTCCAGTGTTCATAACATCATATATAAATGGTAACCATGACCATCACCAATCAATTCATGAAAATCCACCACCAGATACACTAAATGCTTACCAGAAAGCGATAGAAATCGCGCATGGATATAAACAATAACCGGTGTCCAGCCGGGTGGAACTATGGATCCTCGTATACATCTCCACCTCCACAAATATCTTTCCAATATCGGTGTATAAATTTACACAGAGTGGTTTAGAATGGCATAAAAACCAGGATACCCCAAGTAGTAGGAACTCCAAACATGTTAATCAAGCTATGAAATGAAAGAAAATCTCCATAGTGTAAAACCGTATAACTCTTTTAATAAAAAAAGGTTACAAACACTTACATCAATGAAGATACAATAGGGCCCTTCAAACATACATGATCTCGCAATGACCAGGGGGGACGAAATCCAACGCGTTTCGTCCACTAAGACTTCTTCTGGTGTGTCCCCCGCCCGAGAAAACCTTTAATTTTGTATTACCTGCCCACTTCCTTCCCAGCGGAAGTCCGGTGCTGCCATACAAAGATGGCGCTGTGGCATGCGTTCCACGCCTCGCTATGTGAACAACAGGCCACCCATATGCTAGTTTAATATGTTAAAATGGCTCCTTAGCCTGTGTCCTTGTGTGTGAAGAGAAAAGAAGGGAGGGGTGAAATCACTCTTGCAGAGCTGACAAGCTATGTTTCTGTTCAATGAGCAGCTTAGTCAGCTTGGCACTGTAATTCTAATGCAGCAGTCGCTACACACTCCCCCCCCACCAGAGAACCTTTGGTCCTCCAAAGGCAGTAAAGTCTGGAACCTGTTACATGCTTTTAAAGTTACACATGGAAGAAAACAGGTTAATTCACACCAGAAATCAAACAGTTGGCATTAGCATAGTCCTCTCTTAGCTCCCAATGCCCGCCGCCAACTTCTTGATTGTAGCAAACGCGAGTCCTCGGATTTAAGGCCTCAGCATGCTGTTTTCCAGACTCTTCTGTACCTTGTGGTAGCTCTGCCTTCTCCCAGAAAGCCCCTGTGGTAAGATTCCTTCTCTCCACAAAGGCTGCTGGATTCTGTAGTTCTCAATGTATAGATTACAATGAATCAGCCTGTGTTAAAGACTCCATTTCCCAGAGTTCCTTTCTGCAGTCTTCCCTTGATTGGCTGAGTTCATTCTACCATTGAATAAATAGGGGAAAGGCAGAGTGGGCTGTCTCTCTTGTGTCCTTGTGTGTGAGGAGAAAAGAAGGGAGGGGTGAAATCACTCTTGCAGACCTAAAAAGCTATGTCTCTGTTCAATGAGCGGCTTAGTCAGCTTGGCACTGTAATCCTAATGCAGCACCCGCCTACATAATAATAATAATAAAAACAAGAATATGATACTCTTTTGCATATTGGTTGGTACCATACTGAAAGATCACAATCATCCATGTACAGTATCTCACAAAAGTGAGTACACCACTCACATTTTTGTAAATATTTTATTCTATCTTTTCATGTGACAACACTGAAGAAATTACACTTTGCTACCATGTAAAATAGTGAGTGTACAGCTTGTATAGCAGTATAAATTTGCTGTCCCCTCAAAATAACTCAACACACAGCCATTAATGTCTAAACCGCTGGCAACAAAAGTGAGTACACCCCTAAGTGACAATGTCCAAATTGGGCCCAAAGTATTAATATTTTGTGTGGCCACCATTATTTTCCAGCATTGTCTTAACCCTCTTGGGCATGGAGTTCACCAGAGTTTACAGGTGGCCACCGGAGTCCTCTTCCACTCCTCCATGATGACATCACAGAGCTTGTGGATGTTAGAGACCTTGCGCTCCTCCACCTTCCATTTGAGGATGCCCCACAGATGCTCAATAGGGTTTTGATCTGGAGACATGGTTTGGCCAGTCCATCACCTTTACCCTCAGCTTTTTTAGCAAGGCAGTGGAGTGGAGTTGTGTTTTGGGTCATTATGTTGGAATACTGCCTCTCCGAAGGGAGGAGATCATGCTCTGCTTCAGTATGTCACAGTACATGTTGGCATTCATGGTTCCCTCAATGAACTGTAGCTCCCCAGTGCCGGCAGCACTCATTCAGCCCCAGACCATGACACACCCACCAACATGCTTGACTGTAGGCAAGACACACTTGTCTTTGTCCTCCTCACCTGGTTGCTGCCACACACGCTTGATACCATCTGAACCAAATAAGTTAATCTTGGTCTAATCAGACCACAGGACATGGTTCCAGTAATCCATGTCCTTAGTCTGCTTGTCTTCAGCAAGCTGTTTGCGGGCTTTTTTGTGCATCATCCTTGGAAGAGGCTTCCCTCTGGGACGACAGCCATGCAGACCAATTTGATGCAGTGTGCGGCGTATGGTCTGAGCACTGACAGGCTTACCCCGCACCCCCAAAACCTCTGCAGCAATGCTAGCAGCACTCGTATGTCTATTGCCCAAAGACAACATCTGGATATGACGCTGAGCACGTGAACTCAACTTCTTTGGATGACCATGGCAAGTCCTGTTGTGAGTGGAACCTGTCCTGTTAAACCACTGTATGGTCTTGGCCACCATGCTGCAGCTCAGTTTTAGGGTCTTGGCAATCTTCTTATAGCCTATGCCATCTTTATGTAGAGCAACAATTCTTTTTTTCATATCCTCAGAGCGTTCTTTGCCATGAGGTGTCATGTTGAACTTCCAGTGACCAGTATGAGAGAGTGAAAGTGATAACACTCCCCATTCACACCTGAGACCTTGTAACACTAAGAGCTAGTTTACACTTGCTTCGGCTTCAACACTCATTAAAGCTCATACAGCTTCAACAAGCTTCTATGATGTGTTTTTCAGGCTTCGTCGGTGCTTCGACGAGGCTTCAGTGATGCACTTTTAAAGCCTTGTTGAAGCTTGGTGAGTGCCCTGTGTGTTTGTTGATATCTCACATCTGCAATTTCTCCAAAACAAAGTAAAGCTAAAGCTGAATTACAGCCTCTGAAAAGCCGCAGGTGCTTAAAGCGAGCTTCAAACAAGCTTTGTCGTAGACTTCTATGGAAACGTGGGAGAGGCTTTGAAGCCTGGCTAAAGCTACATGGGATATCATTTTTGACGCAAAGCTGAAGTGCAGCTAAGCCAACGCAAGGTGTAAACAGGGCTGTAAGCTAACCATTTTATTTAGTGACATGGGCTTTGACTGGCTTTAAGGGGGCTTTAACAACGCCTGTCTGACGCCCTGCTTTGAAGCAAAGTGTAAACGAGCCTAAGGAGTCACATGACACCGGGGAGGGAAAATGGCTAATTGAGCCCAATTTGGACATTTTCACTTAGGGGTGTACTCATTTTTGTTGCCAGTAGTTTAGACATTAATGGCTGTGCGTTATTTTGAGGGGACAGCAAATTTACACTGTTATACAAGCTGTACACTCACTACTTTACATTGTAGCAAAGTGTCATTTTCCCCTTAGTGCATACAATATTTCCATACACATCTGACCCTTACTGAGAGATTAAGGTCATGATACCTCAGTCTTTACATCTATGTACGTCCCATACAGAGAAATATCGAGGATTTTTTTTACACCCTTCCACATGACAATCCTATAGAGATCTGTTCCAAATATCATCTCAGCATGTATATTTCAATAGATTCCATAGATGGAAATATAAAGATGTGTTTACCTCAGGGCATATGGCATTTGTATGGAAATCTGTCCTATTTAGAGAACTACAGCTCGCTTAGCTGCGGCGGATGTGCCCTTTTACAGAAATGTGTCCCAAATTCATAAGTAAACAAGTGTGGAAAATGTGCATTATTTTTACTGTATGTATTGGAATCCTGAGGGAGGGAGTTACTGCTCAGAAATGTGTCTTTATTGCAAATTAACAAAAGTGGCACCTACCCCAACCTATAACTGCCCTTTGCAGCAAGGTGCACATAGAAGGGCGATGCACATTACAAATTAAAGATCTCCTAGCACACTTACCAGCTAGCCTGCAAAACAACCAAATTTGCCCGTCTTATCAAAAACAGAGGGTTTTGTTTGCACACATTTGCAAATATATACATAAGCCACAGTGCCCACGTCAAGGGACCTCCCTATATACTGCGGTCCTAACCTCTGTATATACTGCGATCCTAGCTCTTAATTTCCAGAGTCTCCATGGTAGGGGCCAGGGACGTGCAGTGAGGTGAGTGGCTGGTGAGGCACTGGCTGGTATCAGATACACACGGGTTACATACGCCGCTAATGTTCGAGCGAGAGCAATAATTCTAGCACTAGACCTCCTCTGTAACTCTAAACAGGTAACCTCTAAAAAAATTTAAAGCGTTGTTCATGGAGATTCTTAAGTACTGAAGTTTGGCGCCATTGCACAAGTGGGCGCAATTTTAACGCATGACATGTTAGGTATCTGTTTACTCGGCGTAACATCATCTTTTACATTATACAAAAAAACGGGCTAACTTTACTGTTTTTTTTTTTTTTTTATTCATGAAAGAGTTTCTTACAAAAAAAAAAACGCATTTAAAAATTGCTGCACAAATGCTGTGTAACATAAAGAGTTGCAACAACCGCCATTTTATTCCCTAGGGTGCCTGCTAAATCAATATATATAATGTTTGGGGGTTCTGAGAAATTGTCTAGCAAAAAATATATGATTTTTGCATGTAGGAGAGAAGTGTCAGAATTGGCCTGGGTGGCAAAGGGTTAATTACTATAAGTAATATACAAATAATTATTATATATTGTTTTTAAGGTAAATTACTATATTTTCAAAAACTGTACTCAAGCAGGTGGCTTAACGGAAAAATTACTGAAGTTTGAAGTTATAACTTCAAACCAGTAATTTCACATTAAATATATAAATAATAAATTATTATCTTATAACATATAGCATAGTAATATATGATTTCGCTTGTACCTTTTCAGCAGCAGCAGCAGCAGATTCTCATTCTCCCTCTTAACTGTGGAAGAAAAACATGGGATTGTGGGTAACTCTTATACCCATAAACCCATGTTTTCCTCGTAATTAAGAGTGCTGGGCTGGGAGTATTTGTCTTTTAACCACTTCCCGCCCCGGCTTTTAACAAATGACGTCCGGGCGGGTGGTTCATTATGCTGACTGGACGTCTATTGACGTCCTCAGGATAATCCGCGATCATTCGCCCGCAGGGGCACGCATCATGGCGATCGGTGGTGCCGTGGGTCAGTCTGACCCACCGCATTACCGACCGAGGTAAAAGGCTTCCATTACCAATCAAGGCAGATCACTGTGTAAATAGGAAGAGCCGTTTATCTGCAGACCTGAGCAGTGGAGAGCTGATCGGCTGCTCTCCTGACGGGGGGGGGCTGCGCTGAATGTTTATCAACGCAGCCCCCCTCAGGATCACCCCATTGGACCACCAGGGAGCCGACCAGGACCACCAGGGAGCCCACCCCCCCACGGCACACCATGAGGAGGCCACCCAGGACCACGAGGGAGACAACATGGAGGCCGCCCAGGACCACCATATGTGCCTATATATGATGCCTGCCAGTGCCATCCCTAACAGTGCTATATGCACCAGTGCCACCTATCAGTGACCACCTGTGCCACCTATCAGTGCCCACCTGTGCCACCTAAAAGTGCTACCTATCAGTGCCCAGCAGTGCCACCTATCAGTGCCCAGCGCCACCTATCAGTGCCGCCTATGAGTGTCCATCAGTGCCGCATATCAGTGCCATGTATCAGTGCCCGTCAGTGTTGCTTATCAGTGCCGCCTATCAGTGCCCATTAGTGCCGCATATATGTGCCCCATCATCAGTGCCACCTCATCAGTGCCAATCTATACTGCCTCATCAGTGCCCATCAGTCTAGCCTCATCAGTGCCCATCAGTGTAGCCACATCAGTGCCCGTCAGTGAAGGAGAAAATGTACTTATACAAAGTTTTGTGACAGAAACAAAGAAAAACTTTTTTTTTTCAAAAATTTTTGTTTTTCTTTTATTTGTAGCGCATAAAATAAAAACCGCAGGGGTGATCAAATACCACCAAAAGAAAGCACTATTTGTGGGAACAAAATGATAAAAATATTGTTTGGGTACAGCGTTGCACGACTGCGCAATTCTCATTCAAAGCGCAACAGCACTGAAAGCTGAAAATTGGTCTGGGCGGGAAGTGTTCTAAGTGTCCGTTATTGAAGTGGTTAAACACGTGCCCCCTTTTATGACACTGCAGTGAGAGGCGTGCCTCCACTGCAGCATTTTAATTTGACAGCTTGGGACAATGGTGCTTTACCATTGGTCCAAGGCTCCAAGCTGTCCATTGAGCTCAGTGTCTCTGACAAGAAGTGAGGTGAGGCACTGTGAGCTCATCCTCTCAGACTGCTGCAAACAGTGTGTGCCAGCATTTATTTACACTGGCCTCTCTGTATGTAGCTTCTGACAGGCTGCCCAAGGAGCCCCGTATCTCCAGAACCATAGATTATAGGAGCCCCAAATTTTTATCAGTGGCAGGGTAGGACTAAAGCTACCTACCCCCCCCCCCCCCCAGCTATGACCCTCAAAGTCAATCTTCTTTTTTTTTTTTTCCATGCCTGCCTCACCTGCCTCCCCTGACTGCACATCCCTGGTAGGAGCACATATAAGAATGGATAGATTAAGGTCAGGTATGCCTGGAGCGAGCTCACCCACAGGGACGCATGTGACAACCAGCAAGAGTACAATGGCAGCGGAGTCATCCAGTGTGGCCCTGCTCTCAATTCATCCAACTGTACAAAAAAAAAGTGTCAACCACTCAAACCTATAGCTGGCCTTTGCAGCAAGGTGCATATGGAAGGGCAATGCATATCACAAACAGACAAAAGATTTTGCAGACCGCGTCTGAAGACGTCTATGACGAAACGCGTAAGCCGGAGTCATTCTCACGTCACATCACTTCCGGTTAGACGAACCCAGGAGGTGGAACGCACGCGGGCAACTCCGGCGCGCAACAGCTTTGCAGCCCACCTTAGGCTCTCTACACCAGGGACTGACAAGATTTACTTTATTCTACATTACGTTTTTATGCAAAGAACATTTATGGAAACCTCCATGTATCTATGAACTAATACTTTTATGAAAATAAACGAATATATGGTTTTACGGAGCTACACTATTGTGGCCTTCTTTACCTCTCCCCTGGACACAGAGGATGGATAGGAAAGAGGAAAAAGGACAAGCAACAACCCAATCGGCGCACAGATTGGCGTCCAGGCGTTTTACCCCTGTAGGGGTGACGCCATCCGGTAACTGGGGTATTCATAGGGGAGCACTATTGTCGCACAGTTTTATTCACGGAGCATCAACCCTGGAAGAGTATTTTCTCAAAAAAACTATTTAGAAAGAACTGCATAATACCAGGGTCACGGACATTACACCAAGAAATAAGAATTAAGAAGAATAAGAAGTCACTGTTTTTGCACAAGAGCACTTTTTTATGTATATGCATGAACTTGATGAAGATTTATAACATTATTACTTATTATTAACTATTTTTAGCATATTACATTTTGCATTATGAATTGATTTATGATTTATGCTTCTTTTAACACGTCACAGATACATTTAAAATCTTACAGGAAATATGAACACCTATTAGAACACATGTATTGGAACAAATAAGTTGTTTTTATGTATGTCACTTAATAAGGTTTGGGGTTACATTGTATACCTTATACCAGATAGTCTTTTTAGTGGTGGGCAGCGCCATTCCCCTTCACCCACAATTTTATTACTTTACTCCACCCAGTGGAGGTTTTGGGGAGGCAGCAGCCTCAAGCGTACCTTGATTATCCTAAGAGCAGGATCCCCACCCATTTCACACTTACCGACCAGCCTGCAAAACAACCACTTTGGTCCTGTCTAACAGTTCACATCAAAAACAGAGGGTTTTGTTTGCATGCATTTGTAAATATATGGGTAAGCCACAGTGCCCACGTCAAGGGACCCATTTATATACTGCGGTCCTAACCTCTGTATATACTGCGGTTGCTCTGTTAGGGCCAAATTGGTTGTTTTGCAGGCTGGCTGGTAAGTGTGCTGGGAAATCTTTTGTTTATTGCAAATGACCCCATATATTCTTATGTCACAAATACTGAAATAAAGACAGGATACGTTATACACCGTGGATAAAAGGGCTTAAATTCTGCGTTTGGCAGAAAAAAAATATTCAGTATGCAGTGCCCATTAGTAGCACCATATTTTCAGAGATGGTGCCTTCTCTGGGACCCTTAGCCAATCATTGCTTTGTCAATTATTTTCTGGATTCTTTGATCATAGCAGCTGATGCTCACTGTTCTTAAAGTGCCAACTGATATCAAAAAACGCTTGCCCAATCTGGCCACTTTTGGTCAAATGTTTGTAAGGTCATAGTTACTTCCATAATGCTGGCCGAAGCTCTTTGGCCAAGAACGTAAGTGTTTGTATCAATAGGCATTTTTGGCAAACACTGCGTTTGCTTGTCTAAGGAATACAGCTGTATTCTAATGGAAAATGCCGTGTTTGAAAAAAGGTTTGGTTTGACCTGCTTCGCCTTCTGTTCAAATGTATCTTAATCAGATATGTTGCATCCAAAGACACTGTCAGGAACCATAAACCAGGCAGAGACAGAAAATGCAGTTAAACTCACACCTTTAATAAAATAGCAAAAAATAACACAGCTCGGGAATGTAGTCAAAAACTGAAGCTAGGGTTTGGATACAGGTAATCAGACGAGCCGGGGTCAGGAAGCCAGAAGTCAGTGTAGTAAGGAGCAAAAACAGGAATAGGTATCGGAAGAGAAGTCAGCCAGGCCAAATCATACACAGGAACACACCGGACATCATAGACCAAGCAACGGCATGGAGGAAATGAGCAAAGCTGTTTAAATATCCAAAAGGGGTTGGCTGTAGGCTGGACTAACGAGGCAGGTAATAGTAACCAGATGAGTCACTGAGAAAACAATGATTGGCTGGTAATTACCCGACAGCTAAGCAGCCTCTGTGCACTGAAAGAAAAGAGCTGTTCATAAATGGAGGAGCCCAGCCCTGACACAAACGCAGTGCAATATAAGGCTGGCCATACATGTATAATTCTCTTGTACAATTTTCCTTTATATTTATCTTAAACTATATAGTGCAAGGGCCTGCCTAATTGGATACAATTGAAAGTTGGTTAGTTTTGACCTTAAATTATACGGTTGTTGGTAAATCTAAAGGAAGATTGTACATGAGAATTGAAGATGTATTGCCAGCCTAAAGCAGGTAAAATGCAGCCTCTGAACTGCCATGTGTGCTGCTCAATTAAAGTCAGGAGGATTTTTCTGACTCACATTTTAGTTGCATTCCAAACACACCTCAAATGCAGGATACCAACGCCTGCCGACATGAGGCCAAAAAGTGACATGTACCACTCTTTAGGCCACACCTCTTTACCCACACTCATTTTTGCCACAATGCAGGCCACTTTATTTTCAAACTAACATGAAAACAAATAGTCCTGATATTGCTAGGGACCTAGGTTCATCCTCCTGCAGCCACTATCTCGTGTCCTAGCCATGTCTACGCTGACAGTTTAGGTCCACTGAAGAAAGAGGCATTTGGAGTAACGATGAAATGCACTGAGGTTTATAAAAAATATAAAACGTAGATACATAAAATCAGCTAATGCCTGGACGCATTTTGCATTGGCATTAAGCTTTGTGGTTAAACACCTGCGAATGCGAAATGCACCAAGGCCTTAGCTGCATTTTTCCAATGTATCTGTACTGAACGTTTTATCTTGACAGCTACAGTGCCTTGCGAAAGTATTCGGCCCCCTTGAACTTTGCGACCTTTTGCCACATTTCAGGCTTCAAACATAAAGATATAAAACTGTAATTTTTTGTGAAAAATCAACAAGTGGGACACAATCATGAAGTGGAATGAAATTTATTGGATATTTCAAACTTTTTTAACAAATAAAAAATTGGGCGTGCAAAATTATTCAGCCCCCTTAAGTTAATACTTTGTAGCGCCACCTTTTGCTGCGATTACACCAGCGTTTCAAGTTCCCCCGGCTTATGAAAGCGTTCCGTGACATCGACAGTTCTATTTTGCAAGTCATGTCTATGTAACCTTTTTACGTCGATTCCGGAACCACGTAAAGCGTAAGCGTCCACAAATTGGTGTTTCGAATTACGGTTACGTTTTACGCAGGTCCGTAATCGACTAAA
>BLSH010044326.1:439211-457264 GCA_018402905.1 Glandirana rugosa
CATAATTTCGTTTTTCATTCTTTAAACCCAAAAAAACGTTTTAACAGCGAGAAAAAAACAAATATCGCCACTAGTCTTTACTGCGTCTCCGCTAGTTTATGGTGGTTTAAGACCCCTTTCACACTGAGGCGCTTTTCAGGCGCTTTCACGCTAAAAAAAGCGCACAAAAGCATATTTCCATTAACCACTTCAGCCCCAGAAGGATTTCCCCCTTTATGACCAGAGCACCATTTGCGATTCGGCACTGCGTCGCCTTAACTGACAACTGCGCTGTCGTGGAAAATTGTACCCGAACGAAATTGACATCCTTTTTTCCCCCACACATAGAGCTTTCTTTTGGTGGTATTTGATCGCCTCTGCGTCATTTCTGATCACCGCTATAAACAAAAAAAGAGCGACAATTTTGCAAAAAAACCCAAATTTCTTACTTTTTGCTTTAATACATATCCCCCCCCCCCCCCAAAAAAAAATATATAAAAAAAACCCCCAAATTTATTCATCAGTTAAGGCCGATATAAATTCTGCTTCATATTTTTTGTAAAAAAAAAAAAAAAAAAAAAATCGCAATCTTCGTATATTGATTGGTTTACGAATGATGAGAATTAATTTATGGGGTTTTTATTTTTTACTAGTAATGGCGGCGATCTGCAATTTTTAGCGGGACTACGACATTGCGGCAGACATGTCAGACACTTTTTTGGGACCATTGGCATTTATACAGCGATCAGTGCTATGAAAATGCACTGATTACTGTATAAATGTCACTGGCAGGGAAGGGATTAACACTAGGGGGCGATCAAAGAGTTAACTGTGTTCCCTGGGATGTGTTACTAACTGTATGGGGGCTGGGCTGAGTGGGGGAGGAGAGTGATCGCTGCTCCCATATAGAGGAAGCATAAGATCACTCTTCTTCCATCTGTCAGAATGGAGATCCGTGTCCCCATGCTGTCACTGCGGGGGAGCGATCGTGGGTAGCTGGCGAACATAGAGTCCGCGGTACCTGCTCCCTGGCTTACCCGCTACACAGTGAGCGCGAGCCCACGATCTCGCAGCCGCCGTCAGGTGACGCCGGTTTGCAATATCGAGCCAAATTGCCGCCGTTAAGCCACAGCGGATCGTCGGCAACTGGTTAAAGTCAATGAATGCTTTCACATTGGGGCAGTGTGCTGGCAGGGCAGTGAAAAAACACCTCTCTTCATTGAAATGAATGAAGCTCCTGAAAAGCTCTTCAAAAGCACTCAGTGTTTTACTGGCAGTTTAGAAGCGCCTCGGTGTGAAAGGGGCCTAACAGTACCCTTCATTAGAAACAGTCAAATATTTCTAAGGGTTTTCATAATACTTTCGGGCATACATTGAATGCGATGGTCAGGTGTCCACAAACTTGTAGCCGTAGACCCCAGACCCTGCGTAAAACACATTAATGACACACTTTAAAAAAAGCCCTTTTATTATTTTTTTTTAAATGTCTTTGGGTCAATTAAGTTGGAAGCAACGCATATCTCATCTGTGCTGGTCTCATAGCACAAGTCAAAGACAGACAAAAAAAGTCATAGGTTTTGCACAGCATCTAACTCCACATAAGAAGCCAATGAGCTGCTTTTTGAACTACAATATTGCATGTGAAATGCTAAGGGCTTGTTCACACAGGGAGATTACCTGCATTACTTGTGCAGGGCCGTGTTTTGCCTGGAAGGGAATGCACAGGTGTTGCATGCATCCCTGTGCCGGCAGAACCAGGTCTATTGGGACACAGCTGACAGGATTGCTAGGATTGCTGTGTCCCAGTGGGGTAGATTTACTTAAACCGGAGCACTCAGAATCTGGTGCAGCTGTCCATGGTAACCCATCAGCTTCTAACTTCGGCTTGCTCAATTAGGCTTTGGCAATAAAACCTTGAGGATGATTGGTTTCTATGCAGAGCTGCACCAGATTTTGCACTCTCCAGTTTTAGTAAATAAACCCCAGCGTGACATCTATGCCCCAAATGCCCCTGCACCCACATGGATGTCATATTGGGACACAGTGGCTGGGTCTGTGTAGCTGTGTTTTCCAATAGACATCTATGGGACTGCAGGCATGGGGATGCATGCAACACCTGTGCATCCCCTTTCAAGCAAAACATGGCCCTGCATAGGACATATAAGCAATGGCGGCACTTCCAGCATATAAAATTAATTATTTATCGTAAACCCATTAAACACATAGAGTCATCAGGCAATGATTCCAGGCAAAAACTGAACTCTGATCAGTCTAATAGGAAAAAAGAAGATAGTCCATAAGTGTTATCATAAGTAATAGGGGGGAGTAGATGACAGCCCACTGTGTAGCCTTTCACCAAGAATATGAGGACACCACCGCCAAACGTGCCGCTCCCTTTGCAATGCCCACTTACCGGACAATGCCGTATGATAAGCTTGTCAATGGATCTCTCAATCACACTGGATAGCTACATGGTCTCCTCACCGACATCTAAATTATGGCTTCCCTTGTCTTATACAATCTCACCCTTTTGCTCCTCCTGCAGTCTTGATTGTTATGTGAAAATACCTTTTCACATAACAATCAAGACTGCAGGAGGAGCAAAAGGGTGAGATTGTATAAGACAAGGGAAGCCATAATTTAGATGTCGGTGAGGAGACCGTGTAGCTATCCAGTGTGATTGAGAGATCCATTGACAAGCTTATCATACGGCATTGTCCGGTAAGTGGGCATTGCAAAGGGAGCGGCACGTTTGGCGGTGGTGTCCTCATATTCTTGGTGAAAGGCTACACAGTGGACTGTCATCTACTCCCCCCTATTACTTATGATAACACTTATGGACTATCTTCTTTTTTCCTATTAGACTGATTGGAATTGTCAAGCGCTGTTACACATGGTCTATAGGTCCATTTTTATACATGTGTTATATGTCTTGTATGCTAATGATTTAAAAACGGCAGCTTTCACTATTTAAATTCAAGCTGTGAACGTGCAACCTTGCGCTGATTAAGTGTTATATACATATTTGTTTGGGCACGTGTACACTTTATTTTGTGAAAAACTGAACTCTGTTTGAAACAAAAGAACTCTTGCATGCGCAGTAGGAAACAGGCTGTGAAGCCGCAAGGCTTCACTTCCTGCTTCCCTTAGTAAGGATGCTGGCACCTGCATCCGGAGCCGATGGACGGGTCGGCTTTGCGGGCTCCCTGGACAGGTAAGCGTCCTTATATTAAAAGTCAGCAGCTACAGAATTTTTTTTTCACCCAGGCTGGAACTCCGCTTTAAGCACAGCAGTGTGAAAAGTGTTTGCTGATCTCTTGGGAGCCATATGTGGATCGCGTGTCTCTGTTTTTAACTGATTTACAATAAAGGATTTATTTTATATACTGGAGGTGCCACCATTTCTCTCTTCTTATTACTGTGGACTTGGTTTCCTTTGATACATGTAATGGCCCCGTGTGAATAAGCCTAAAAGAAAAAAAAAAGTAAAAAGAACACTTGAATAGAAAGAAAACATTTCCAGGTGCCAGGAAGGCCTGACGTCAGAATTTCTTCTAAGTAGCAACACATTTCCTCTTTCAGATACTTTCATAAATGAAGCCTCCTAGTGGTTGTACTGAATACGCAGTCTTGATTAACAGTGGTTAAAAACGAATTAAAAAGAGAAAAAAAAAAATCAAATGTTTGGTTAAAAATACTGCAAGGAGAGTCAGCTGCACCTCGAACTCATGAAGACGACTGGCATCAAACAGGTCACCGAGCTTTGTAGACTAACCCCACAACAGTTCATACGTGTATATACCCAAACACTAAAACAGGGTTAGAATATGCACCCTTTGTTTGTCCTCGGTTTTTTTTTTTTAAGGAAATCTAAAATTCAAGATTGTTTAGCAACGCACTTCCTGTTTTAGAAAAAAAATCACCTTGCGGCAGAAGGGCTGTAAAAAGATGCAATGATGCCCTAAGTGTGCAAAGTCCTCTGTACACAGGTTAGGCTTCCTTCCATAAAGGTTTTTGTGTCCCCTCCTCTTGGTGGGTTCTATAGTTCCAAAAGGGTGGAATATTTCATCCTCTATAAGTCCTTGAGAAATTAAATAAATAGTACAAAAATAATCCTTTTTGTAAAAAGTGAGATGCATTTCATTTTCTTTTTTTAGGAAACTATTAACAATTCTACTCATTATGAGTACAGTCTTTTTTTCTTTTTTTACTTTTTTCTAAACAAATATCGTCTGTTTTAGTTTTTTTTCCAGCTTAATAAAAAAAAGAAAGTCCTAGACCCCTCTTTAGTTACAGTCGAGACCCTCTAGTATCCATGGTGATTTAGGCATTTTCTCTTGAAATACTAGATTTGGCAGGGCCCAACACCCATTACAAAGTTCTACACAAAACTGCAAGTGTTTGCAGGAAATGCCTGGGGTAAAAAAAAAAGGCAGTTATGGCACATAGGGTCTGTGATTGGCTGGCACCTAAAAGGTCCAAAGTTCATCAGCATTCAGCGTCTACAGAATGCACAGTGACAGCAGCCTGTAGATGGTGGCTGTGGTGGAGAGACGGGTGATGCAGTCTGTAATGGTGGTGAAATTTGTGGCTCAAGAGAGCTGCAGTCTGCGGAGGGGTGTCCGGTTCCAGATCTTCATCATGGTTCCCAACGTCCACCCCCGCCGACAGGGGGTCGTTATTGCATGGTGGATTTTCACTGTCTTCCTGTGGACTCATCGTACTGTAACCTGTAAAATAGGAATAAATTAAAACCAAATAGAAGGCTTACACCTTTTTTAACTTTTTACAATGATGTACAAATGATGGTCTACATGTTTGTAATTTTTTTTCCTTAGAGATGGTAACAGCCACTCCCCTTAGTGCCCGTGTCCTCATGTTTGCAGAGCTGCGTAACAGCCACTCCCCTTAGTGCCTGTGTCCGCATGTTTGCATAGCTAACAGCCACTCCCCTTAGCGCCTGTATCCTCATGTTTGCAGAACTGAGTAACAGCCCCTCCCCTTAGTGCCTGTGTCCTCATGTTTGCAGAGCTGAGTAACAGCCACTCCCCTTAGCGCCTGTATCCTCATGTTTGCAGAACTGAGTAACAGCCACTCCCCTTAGTGCCTGTGTCCTCATGTTTGCAGAGCTGAGTAACAGCCACTCCCCTTAGCACCTGTGTCTGCATGTTTGCATAGCTAACAGCCACTCCCCTTAGCGCCTTTATCCTCATGTTTACAGAGTTCAGTAACAGCCACTCCCCTTAGCGCCTGTGTCCGCATGTTTGCATAGCCGAGTAACAGCCACTCCCCATTGCGCCTGTAGCCTCACGTTTGCAAAGCTGCGTAACAGACATTCCCCCTAGCACCTGTGCCCTCGTGTTTGCAAAGCTGCGTAAGAGCCACTCCCCTTAGCGCCTGTGTCCTCATATTTGCAGAGCTGAGTAACAGCCACTTTCCTTAGCGCAGGTGCCCTTATGTTTGCAAAGCTGCATAACATCCACTCCCCTTAGCACCTGTGTCCTTGTGTTTGCAGAGCTGAGTACCAGCCACTCCCCTTAGCGCCTGTGCCCGTGTTTGCAAAGCTAAGTAACAACCACTCCCCTTAGCGCCTGTGTCCTTGTGTTTGCAGGGCTGAGTAACAGCCACTCCCCTTAGCGCCTGTGTCCTTGTGTTTGCAGAGCTGACTAACAGCCACTCCCCTTAGCGCCTGTGCCCAAGTATTTGCAAAGCTGAGTAACAGCCACTCTCCTTAGCGCCTGTGCCCTCGTGTTTGCAGAGCTGAGTAACAACCACTCCCCTTAGTGCCTGTATCCTCACACAGATTTGCATTGCAGAGAAGGGGCCATGTCAGAAGACTACTGAAAGCACTGGGTCTAACTCCGGTGGCTACTGGATGGCTCAGTCATATTTAGACACCTTGTTTAGCTGCTGCAACAGGAAAGACTTTAAAAACACAAATTTTAAGCACATTTGACTGCAAATCTATTTCTGTGACACTGACTGGGCTTTAAAGGGATTGCATGAAAAACTATATTAAAAAGTGGATTAGAACCCAATTAAAAAAAAAAAAAAAAAAAATGTAATTTATTGTAGCTTACTAGTCTTTAGATGTGGTGATGTATTAATTTCCTTTTTTAGGCTTTTTACCTTTATTTTAACCTGCTAATTCTACTACACTTCCCATTCTAAATTCATCGCTTACAGACAGTACTATATTTGTGGAGAATCAGTTTCACCATAGGCTGCTCTCATCACTTGTACTACAAACACCGCCCCTCTCGTCTCCATAACACAGGGGAGGTGGTGTCCCTAAGATTACAGAAGATAGATGGAAAAGCGGATTAAAGTGGAAGTAAACTCCTTTGTTTATGTTGTACCTATAGGTAAGCCTATAATGAGGCTTACCTGTAGGTACTGTGAATATCTCTTAAACCTATTTACTTGTGTAGCAGCTAGTGACGGTACTGGCATATGTGTACTGGGCTCTCAATGGACGGCATGTGCTGTGGCTGTGATTCCCACAGGAATGGCATCAATTTGGCTTGGCCATTCAGACGACCGGAGCCCATGAACCCGGAAGGAAGACTGGGTGAAGATGAAAGCCAGCCGCTGGAGGGCTTTGTTTAAGGCCCCTTTCACACTAGGCGGATCCATTCAGCGGACTCCGCCAGCTCAGCGGGAGATCGCCATCCGTCTGTTTTGAGCGGATCTTGTGGGATCAGATGGCAGACGGGTGTCAGCGGACACATCTCCTCTGACATCCGCCTGCCCATATTAGTGAATGGGTGGCCCACTCGGATCCGCCGGAAAAAGGGACAGGCGGATACGAGCGTGCTGTGTGTGTGAAAGGGGCCTTAAGGTAAGGCTCATAATGTGCTAGTATGAGATGCATACAAGCACATGACAACATTTCCTTGCAGGAGGATTTTTTTTTTTTGTCATACAGTTTACTACTGCTTTAATACTGTGTGGAATTTCAATTCAGTGCACTGGAAGTTACAAGGACATTGGATAACAGATAAAATTTTGCCCCCCTGTACAAATCATTAGTAATGCCTCATCTGGAATATGCAGTTCCGTTTTGGGCACCAGTTCACAAAAAGGATATCGGGGAACTGGAGAAAGTGCAGAGAAGGGCGACCAAACTGATAAGAAGCATGGAGGAGCTCAGCTATGAGGAAAGATTAGACAAACTGCATTTATTCTCTCTTGAGAAGAGGCGATTAAGGGGGGATATGATCAACATGTACAAATGCATAAGTGGTCCATACAGTGAACTTGGTGTTGAGTTTTTCACTCTCAGCTCATTACAGAGAACAAGGGGGCACTCTTTACGTCTGGAGGAAAAGAGATTTAACCTCCACATATGGAAAGGCTTCTTCACAGTCAAAGCTATAAAAATATGGAATAGACTCCCTCAAGAACTGGTTTTGGACAGCTCTGTAGATTGTTTTAAAAAAAGGTCTGGATTCTTTCCTAAATTCACAAAATATTACTGGATACTTTTATAGGTAAAGTTGATCCATGGAATATTCGATTGCCTCTTGGGGGGGATCAGGAAGGATTTGTTTTCCCTCGCTGGAGCAAATTGGATCATGCTTTGCTGGGTTTTTTTTTTTCCCCTCCCTCTGGATGAACGGTGGGTATAGGATTGTGTATATAAAGGGTGGTCGTGGGTGTGTGTTTTTCTTTCTTTGTGGGTTGAACTAGATGGACTTGTGCCTTTTTACAACCAGACTAACTATGTAAGCTGTAATATCTTACTTTTTGGTTTTGTTTGAATAAACAGAGGCATAAGGGCCGGTTCACACCTAGGCGACTTGAGTCACCTGACAAGTCGCCTCAATGCAGTGCAATGGAACTGTTCTAATAGGAGTGAGTCGCTTCGTTCCGACAAAAAAAAAAAAAAAAAAAGTTCCTGCATTATTTATGGGGCGACCTCAGCGTGACTTGCATTGACTTCTATGATAGAAGTCTCCTGCAAGCCGCGCTGATGTTGCCTCGAGCGGGGCGACTCGATTTGCCCTGCCAGTCGCGCCGCTTCAGGTGTGAACTGGCCCTAAGACAAAGTCTATTTAACAACATTTTTTACTCAGCGGGAGGATTCCCCCAAATAGAATCAAGTCTATCTTCTTTCACGCAGCTGGTTAAATAAAAAACAAAAACAAATGACTCATCTATGGGATTGTCTTAGCCTAGACCAGTGGTTCTCACCCTCAGTCCTCAAGTACCCACAGTAGGCCATGTTTTGGGAACTTCCCTTAGATAAAATAGGTATACCATGTCAATACCATATCATTGATATTGATTTAAAGCAGCTGTGCAAAGTGAAGGAAAACTTGAAAACATGGCCCGTTGGGGGTACTTGAGAAACAATGACAGTCTACAACTATCCCAGATTATCGCCAGTGCCTGTAGCTCTACAAATAACAGAAGACCAAAGTTTAAATACTGTTTTAATACACATACACTGCTAAATGAACATCACATGACTTAAACCTACCATGATCACTTTCTGTACCCGATCGCCCCCAGTATCGCCGTCGTCTCTCTGGACTATGTGCATGGCGTTCAATTACTGCTGCTATAAACCTTGTGTTACTGACTGCAAAGAAAAATAAAATAACAGCCATTATTATATTGCTGTACAAGGCCTGCAACCTTGTTAAAACAACGCTATATGCACTTACTGATTCCACGGTCCTCATGGCTGTCGTCATCTCGCTCATCGCGATCATTTTCCAGGTTAGACATTCGTACAGACATTTCTGTGAAGGAGTTGATATCATTATAAGAGGTTATGCTCATGAATCACTTAAAGACCAGGCTTTTCTGGCACTATTTGTTTATATGTATAAATAATTTTTTTTCTTTTTGCTAGAAAATGTCTTAGAACTCCCAAACAAAATTTTTTTTTTAGCCCTGGTCCTAGACCCTATTCACATGGTATTTGCACAGTGGTTTTTCAATTTTTTTTTTTAAACAAATTTTAATAAATAAAAAACAAAAACACAATATATACCCCAATTTTTTTGTAAAATGCGAAAGGTGAGGTTACGTTGAAGGAAATCGATACCCAACATGTCATGTTTAAAATTGTGTACGCTTGTGGAATGGCTACAAACTACGGTACTTAAAAATCTCCATATGTTTTAAACACCTTTACAGGTTACCTGTTTAGAGTTACAGAGGAGGTCTGGCGCTAGAATTATTGCTTTCGCTTTAACGTTTGCGGCGATACCTCATATGTGTGGTGCGAATAACGTTTACATATGCGTGCGCGACTTACGTATGCATTCGGCTGTACCCATGACCACGGAGGGATGGGGTGCTTTACATTTTTTTTTTTACTTTTTTTCCCCCATCACTTTCATTCCGAATACATATACCTCTATCAAGTAGGGATTTGTGAACCCTTCGTAATGGGCAAAGCAGGTGTGCATAGCTGGGAACTCGGCAAAGAACTCAACAATAGAATCCTCTAAAGAGAGAAAACGCTCCAGCATCCACCAAAATTAAACTACCAGTTTTGGGGATCAGATTTTCAACACTTGGGGAAATTTTGGGTAGAGTGTATCTAAAATTAATGTAATATATGTTTCTCCACTGTTATGCTTAAAGCTGAGGACAAATGCCAACATTTAAATATCATTTAAAAAAATACCTTGTGCTGCTAAAGGTGACATGTGCTGGTGGCTCCGCCGATGGATCTGGTGACGGTAAGCATAGACAGCCAGGACTAGAACCATAATAAAGCCCATTATACCCCCAGCTACTGGGCCGACCGGGGCACTCTTAATCATGTTCAGCGTGATGACTTCATCACCTGTTAAAAAAATATTATAACTAAGCGATAAGAAAAACATTTTCAGCACGGCAGAAAATAAAGACTTACCCCTGCAAAATGTACCATGCACAGTGTTTTCAAACTACATTTAAAAGTGCAACAGCAAATATTTTTACGACTCAATTCCAGGTTACCACCTTTCCCTCATTCCTTGCCCTCATACCACCGTTGAGCAACCTGGCCTAGGTAAGCCCAAGCCCAAATGATTGAAATATAATCTAATAAAAGGGACAGGCCAGGTGCAGTCAGGTTGTTTTCCAGCCAGGAAATGAGGCGGGGCTCTATCTGGCTTGCTGCTGCTTCTGATGCCCATTGTG
The DNA here is from genome assembly GCA_018402905.1 of Glandirana rugosa. Lineage (NCBI taxonomy): Eukaryota > Metazoa > Chordata > Amphibia > Anura > Ranidae > Glandirana > Glandirana rugosa. Next base: position 449,337 of record BLSH010044326.1, read on the forward strand.
AGAAGCTCACAGTGTGCAGTGAAATCAGAGTCAGCAATTTCAGCACAGGAGAGGAGCTGGTGCAACTGTGGAAGGCTGGAGGTCAACTTCAAGACCTCTTTCACACTGAGGCAGTTTTCAGGAGTCTTAACGCTAGAAATATTGACTATAAAGCGCATGAAAATCTTGCAATGAATGGGCAGCATTTCCAAAGTACCGCAACACGGGAGTTTGTAACCCCTTTTTTTGGGGTTAAAAGCGCCCTGCTAGTGGGTGAAAACCGCACAAAGGCGCCTCTTAAACAGCGGTAAAGCGTCGCTAAAACGAGCGTCGCTTTACCACGAACGCGGCCCCAGTGTGAAAGGGGTCTAAATTATAAGTTCACATTTTCACAAAAAATGAAAAGGCGAACAAGCACCCTACATCCTCCCCACCCCCTGCTGCATTTACCTCCGTAGGCGGTTAACAGTTACACAGCCAATGCAGCAGTCCAGGGATTTGAAAGCACCGCCCTTCTTCTTTGTCTTTCCTTAGGGATTCTGTGATGGATTAGTTTGAATCCGATTGGCCAAAGTGGTCATGTGCCAGCATGTGACCAATCAGAATTGATATGATCCACCCAGGAAGCCCTAAAGAAAGACTGGAAATTCAGATCCCGGGGACCACAGCACTCGCTGTGCGGGCACTGACAGCTAATCACCCACGGATTAAAGTGCAGTAGTGACTGGAGGCGGTGTTGGCAAGGGTGTAGCGTGTTAATCCACCAATTACAGGCATAACAACTTTACCAGCGTTCAGTTATACATTCTGTTCTGTAAAAAGCCAAACCCGTGTTATGCAGATTTTCTGCATTAGGCAAATCATCTAGTTTATATGCTGGGATTAGTACAGTTCCCTCTGTACTTTCTACCCGCTTAGTTAGATAAAAGCGCTGCAGATTTTATTAGACCCCAGCGCTAATGTTGTATCTCCGTCTCCCTCTCCTCTAAGACCATTCACAAAACACATAGCTCCAGGCTAGACCCTAGCACTGGGTTGTATGAAACAAGCAGTGCCTACACCCGAGCAGCCCATAAGTACAGCGGGAGCTGCACTATTCCTGGCATGAAAACAAACAGAACTGCCGGATGCAGAATACCTCCATGCACAGAGGTGGCTTTTAAGGGAACGTAATGCATAACTACTCAAACACTGATAAGTTGTTTGCACCCAGAGTTCAGCTTTACGTACAATCTACGTTATGCACTGATTAATTTTTGTTGGCAAACGTATCCTGCAAAGGTGCACGATGAGAAAGTAAACATGCCATCTTTACAATACAGGACCACATATAGTACATAACTTAAATTGATACATTGACAGCTCTACTGAGCAAACACAGATTGATTGTGGTGAAACAATGAATCAATCATGCGCATAAACAAGACTACAACATTTACAGATTATTCTTGTATTACTAGCCACACAGAGAATTACTTTAGGGAGCAGGTGGAAGAAGACACCTCAAACATTGGATGTGTTTCTGAACAGATTGTATTCTTTAGCAAGCCCTGAAGGGCCTATGTACTGCCTGGAGCTGGTCATACTCTAGTCTAGGTAATTTTTTAGCGAACTGGCTTTCGACTGCAAAAACAAGCAAAGGATTAAAGAAACGTAACTGTACCGTATACTTTACCTATAGTGTTCATGTCATCTGCATATGGACTTTTGGCACCGACAATGCCACCAAAACATTCCTTCTGTAAAGCGCAGTATGGTCGGTCTAGGTGGGTCTTTCCGTCACTGTCTACCATACACCACTCACAGTCCAGGACCCCGAAACAGTAACTAAAGAGCAGAGGAGGAGAGTCATTAATGCAGACAATTTAGATATAAAAGGGAATATACTCAAAGAAGAGATACATTGCAGCTGTTCTGCTTGGTTTATTTATATAAAGAAGCAGTCACTAAATGGTGGACCGCAGTCCGGAACCGGATTGAGTGACCGTTCTGTCTGGACCGCAGTTGTGCCACTGTCATGGCTGGGTGTCCTGTCCCGGGCTTGTTGCCTGACCACAGATGTCACCCTCACAGCGGGAGGAGCTGCAGATTGGGACTGAGGGGCAGGAGCTACCCAAGTTATGTTAAGAAGCAGGTGATTACCCGGGTTGTTAATATGAAAAGACTACCACTCTCTGTCTCAATCTGCAGTTTGCAAATGTGTTATAGTGCTAACGAGATTTGGACCTCTGCCAGAAGGAAATTTTGCTGACCGGACCACCATAAATTTTAATTCAAGACCCCTGATATAGAGGAATGGATGAATGGTGAAATAGAACCTACATTTTGTTAAAGTGCTTAGTTTATTTGTAGATTTTGCCCTATAGAGAAAGATGATTAAATAAGATAAACTTGGACATCCTCCAAACTCACCTCTATGAAGGCTTGCTCTCTTTTTTTTTTAAATCCAGTGAGCTCTGGGCTTAGGACATTCACATCCCGCAGCTTAAAGAGGAAGGTTGCAGGGTGGGAAAGACCCAGCCGCAGCTTAAAGAAGAAGGTTGCAGGGTGGGAAAGACCCAGCCACAGCTCACTGGAATAAATAAAACACTAGAGCGCAAGTTCGGAGTTTAGCTATAGATGAGTTTGGAGGATGTCTGGGTTCATAGCTAGTCTGAATAAACAGTCAGTATGATAGGTTTTAAGTTCATCTGATTTAATAACAATATTAATCATCCATCACTGAAAAGAATATTGATGGAGAATGTCAACATTTTGAGGAAATTAAAATATAGTAGCGGTTCAAAACAAGTACACCCTCATGAGGTTAACATACAATATGGATTCTAAAGGGTAATATACCTGCTCTCCATCCTTTGGGTACAGCCAGTGTTGACACACTGAGATAGGGCATCCTGGAGATTTGGATCGAGCATGGTGAATGTCATTGGCTCCTGATGGACTTCACAGCTCGGGTTCCTGAATTCATTTTTAAAAACAAAAACACAACAAACATGGCTAAAGAGGAACTGCAGTCTGCTCACATAATTTATAATAAAAACATGCTTGCCATTCTGAAGCTTCCCTCCAACCACTTTGCATATTATTTTATATATACTGTGATTCTGTACTTGCCAAATATGCTGCAGAAATCAGCCTGCAGCCATTATAACTGTGGGCAGCTGAAGCTGCTGTCTGTTCTCTTCCTGGATTTACACAAACACACAGAGGCCCACCTCCAGCTCTGTGGCCCTGCAGCTCTCATTGGCCCTCCCTTCCTGGCAAACTCTCATGAGAGTGAGAGAGAGCTGTGCATGATGTCATAAGCCTAGGCTAATGCCCAGACAAGAAACAGGAAGTGGGCTATATAAGGTATTTACTGGCAGAAGAAAAAGTATCTAAAGTTAAAACAACAAGGGCAGACGATTTAATAGATGGGAAGTTGAAAAAAATCACTGAAAGTCCGCTTTAACTGAAATTTTTTTTTTTACATATAAATGCTTAAATGAATGGCTAGAGCCTATCGTTCATTTTGAGTAGAGAAAGGGTTTGCACCGAGCAAGTTCCTCTGCAAGAATTATGCAGACCTAGCGAAGATGTCACAGGAATTAAATAAATGGGATTATAAAATAAACATACATACATGTTGCAGCATTGGTGTGACATTGCAGCTGTTCCAAACAACTCTGAGACAGAGAACTGAGTGATCACATGACCACTGATCGCAGTCTGCTTCAAGCAGAAATAGATGCCCGTCAGCCAATGCTCCTCCATTGCTTACTTGAGCGCCAGGCTGGGGAGTGGGTGTCAGCTGGCTCCTGCTCCTAAAAGCTGGATCCACCTGTCATTCAGGCAACTGGGGCAGATTCAGAAAATATTGTGGGGATCCTTTCTAAGCCTGCTGTGATTGGATGATAGCAGGCAATAGCCCACTCTCAGATGGCAAGAGTAAATTTACGCAAGAGACGTACAGCCAAAAAAGCTTTGGCCATACTTCTGTTTTAATAAAAGTCTATGGGCACAAAATAAAAAAAAATGCTGGGACATACTTTACAGGGTAAGAGGGAGGCGTGGTTATGCCCAGAGGTCACTTTAAAATCTCACCTGCTTTCTGCATTTGTCAGGTTGCCAGTGCACTCGTTGACCTCAAGGGGGCACTCACAAGGACACTCACATTCATTCTGTTCCATCCTAGCAGAAATAAAAAAACATTCTGTCAGTTGGGGAAGAATTATTGGGTTTAAAGCTCACATGATGATCATTTTTTATTTTGCTTTTACTTAAGTGGAAAACAAATGTATCCAAATAATCATTCAATAGCTGGCATACCATCTTTAAATTTGGTCGAACATGTTAAAATACAATTGTTTACTATTGGCACTGGCAAAAAATCCAATCGAATTTGACCAGAGTATTTTTTTTTTTTTGTCACATTGAGAAATTATTTATACACAAAGCTTTATTAATCTGTTGCCATCTGCGTAACACACATGTGCAGTGGCAAAAGGATAGGCTTTAATGCCCACATGCCACGTATGCATGTCACTGGCTGGTCAATGTCTCTGTGCTGAGAGCATGCTCACTGTTCACTCCCAGCATAGAGACCAAGGCTCCCGATCATGTGACCGCTGACAGCAAATCACTGTGGTCACATGATTGCCAATCCTTCCCAACCCCTAGGCATACAGACCCTATTAATGGGACACTAGGGCTGGGCAGGAATTGAATGTTTAAACTTGCTTTATACATTCCAGGTGCATTAAAACCAAACAGGGTTTGCTCTCTGCTTGCCCTTTGTTGGGGTATAGTTTCCATAGTACAGGTCCTCTTTAAAAACAAACAATCACAGGTTCCATCAGTTAAACCCCAATTGAACACTGGATTTAAATATGCTAAATGCCTTCCATTTTCATCAAAATACAAAGTATGCATAGTCTTACAGTTTGGTTACTTTCTAAAGCAACCACAGCCTGAGTAGTAAAGCCTGTCCACTTGCAGAGTTGGACTACTGCTATCTGCGTGGAAGCAGTGGTCTCTCTGCAGTAGTATAACACTCTCCCTGCTGAGTCAGAAGTTGAAACTCTCAAACCAATGAGGGGAATAAGCCATGCTGGCTGCAGACCTATAGGTCTGGCTCATTAGAGAGTGGCAGACCTATAGGTCTGACTCATTAGAGAGTGGCAGACCTCTGCAGAGAGACGACGATGTTTCAGCCTATTTGTCCTGTTTGCCACTGTCATTGAAAGTGAAAGTAAAAAGAAAACCCCACATTTAGCGTTGTACCTAGAAAAGTACTAGATGGGAAATCTTCCAATGGGGACATGAGTTCTGGTGAGCTGGGGGTCTTCAAGAAATTCCTTTAATTTGCAGAGATTACCTCTCACTTCTTGTTTGGCTATGGGACAGAAAGTGGAAAAAAATCTCCACAATGGGACAGAGATGGCGAAAAAAAATCGGACAGCAGTTATAACCCTCCCTTACCTTCAGGAAATCAGATCTTCACCTTTTAAGTTAAGGTCTACTTGAAAGTGATATTAAACACCTAAAGCGATATTGAGCACCACATTTATTGGCACTTTCAGCAGCTGAATTAAAGCCTAACTCCAGGTTTAATTTCACTTTAGTGGTCCCTGCATGCAAGGGTGACTCCACAAGGGAAAAGTGTCACCCTGAAACAGGAAACCTGGGGCAGCGAACATGGTACCAGTTTAATCCGGAATATATGCAATGGTTAAAAGATGAAGATGCAGCATACTCAGTAACCACTTACTGAGTATGCAGCTTCTTCATCTTTTAATCCTTGCCTATGTTCCTGTTTAAGCTGGTGCCATGGCCACTGCCCCGGGTTTCCCATTTCAGGGTGGCTCCTTTCATTAGGTGTCCTATGCCGCCACCCTCGCACAGAGTTGTGTTTCCCTACACTGTGCCCATTAACAGAAACACACGGCCCTGTAGCCTAGGAGGCCATAGTTCTCCCCTGCTCCTCACTCCTCAAACAGAGTGACTAGAGACTGCACTGTCCACTGTTACGGCTTTCTTGTGAAGCTGTAAAATACAAGTGTTGGGGTAATAATTTTAACAAATTGTTTACTGTGGAATGTTTATTTTATTGTACTCAATGTTAAGATAAAAAAAAGCTTGGGGTTTAATTATACTTTAAAGTGTTTGTTAACCCCCCAAAAAAATGCTGCTTCTGTCTCTTTAATGTGCAATTAGCAGCATGGTGCTTTTGCCTTTTAAATTATCCCTCTGTATCCCCTAAAATACCTGTTTGATAATGCCAGGTCATGACGTCATGACTTCCCCCAGCCCCCCCACCCACCCGGCTGCTGACTCCTCTATCAGATTAGCTGATCCTGAGAGCCCGTGGTTTGTGCCACTAGCAGCTCTCCTATTCCCCCCTGCCTGTCTTCAGCTCCCCCCTACTCCCTCTTCTTCTCCCCGTCAGTACGTAGAGTCTCATCTCTGCTCGCATAATTAACTTTTAAAGCCCCTATCCCCTGTGTATTAGAACAAGAAGTTCCCCTGTGTTCGTGTTATATCATAAATATTCTTATCTATATAGATAACATTCTGGCTTCCTACACGCCTCTCTCTCCCCTCCAGCTGACCTCAGTAGCAGTGCTCGCCCCCCCCCCCCCCCCAGGAACGCTTTGCTGAGCAGAGGAGAGAGAAAAATGACAACTGATCCTAGGAAGCCTGTGTGTAGTCAATACAGATAAGTATATAAATATGTTATAACACAGGTACAGGGGAACTTATTGTGCTGATACAGTGGTAATGGGAGCATTTTATACAAGTGGCTTAGCAAGTGTAAGGCAAGGATGAGTTTGCTGCAGCTGAAATACCTGTGGCAATTGAGGCACAGCCGGTCCACCATGCTGCAGGCACAGAAAGCCAATGAATCACAGGTCTCATTCACAATCCCAGCAAATGCATTGGTCCCGGGAATCCTAGTCAGGCGATACTTGGAGCAGTGACTGCCATGAACAAGGTTGGTCAGATCACCCTAAAGAAAGGAAAAAAAAAGAAAACAAGTTCCACTACTGTTAAGATTTGCAATATATATATATAGTGAGGTGCACTGTGGTAATATGCTTAAGTGCAATGCAATCAGACCCTCCAACGGGTCATATATAGAAAAAATGTCCACAGGGATTGCTGCGCAATAAAATTTAATGAAATCCAACAAGTATTACAAACATTTTAATTTTCATTAGGTGATCGCATCTGTAGGTGTAGGAATTTTGAGACTCCTGATACCTATTGCTTCAAAAAAAAAAAAAAAAAAAATTAAAATTGTACTATGGTAATTTGTAATTAATTGAATGATTGATAGGTTCCAGTTGATGTAACTAGTATATATACGTTTGGTGGCATGTGAATTTAGATGGATGTATTCGGTTTGAAGAAGGGCGTTATCCATTAAGCCCGAAACTGTTACCATGAATACTCTTTGTATTTTTGTAATACTTTTGGATTTCATTAAATTTTAGTGTGCAGCAATCCCTGTGGACATGCATGTGTATGTATATATATATATGAACATCTCTAATCTTCCATGCCAATGTTGCCACTGCCCGAAGTGGTGTCAGCTATTGGGCACAATAGACCTTTGTGGCTTTCCACAGTGACCTCCCTGCCCCAGAACTAACAGCAGTTAGTTAGTTAGCAGTCTCCTGCATCAGGTGTCATGACAGGTTCTCTTTAATATGAAATATTATGTGAATATATTATATATATATATAATATGAAAAAACAGCTCAATTTATCAATGTTCTTAAAAAAAAACTTTTGGCGTTTCCTCACAGCAACCAGATGCAACTGCCTTTTTCCAAATAAAGGTTTGAAAATAAAAAGGAAATTCTGACTGGTTGCTGGGGGCAATGCAGACAGGTTTTTACCATCACACTTTGAAACGCTAGTCCTATATCTGTTTTTTTTTTTTTTTTTGCTTTTTTGAGATGCAC
>BLSH010044326.1:457274-483102 GCA_018402905.1 Glandirana rugosa
ACATGCATGTGTATGTATATATATATATGAACATCTCTAATCTTCCATGCCAATGTTGCCACTGCCCGAAGTGGTGTCAGCTATTGGGCACAATAGACCTTTGTGGCTTTCCACAGTGACCTCCCTGCCCCAGAACTAACAGCAGTTAGTTAGTTAGCAGTCTCCTGCATCAGGTGTCATGACAGGTTCTCTTTAATATGAAATATTATGTGAATATATTATATATATATATAATATGAAAAAACAGCTCAATTTATCAATGTTCTTAAAAAAAAACTTTTGGCGTTTCCTCACAGCAACCAGATGCAACTGCCTTTTTCCAAATAAAGGTTTGAAAATAAAAAGGAAATTCTGACTGGTTGCTGGGGGCAATGCAGACAGGTTTTTACCATCACACTTTGAAACGCTAGTCCTATATCTGTTTTTTTTTTTTTTTGCTTTTTTGAGATGCACAGATTGCCCAAGCCATTTTTATCTTTAGCAGAAATCTAGGTCAGTAGGCTCCAGGCCTTTTTCAGATACAACTCAATAACAAGCAGGCAACGGAGCTCATTAGCGTAGAGAGAGCGTTTCATCATCCAAGGGAAACTTACCACCAGGCTGGTATTAAACTTGTAAAACCTCTGCACGGTTCTGTCACTGAAGCTGTTGCAGAGATTCTTTTTGACAAAGTTGGGGTGGTTCAGGATGTCATTGGCGACAAGGGGCTCCTAAAATAAAAGATGATCAGATATTGTTATCACTCTGATTACAGCAGGCCACACATTACAAACCACCACAAATGTGTGTACTATACATAAGGCCAAATATTTTTGTACACCTGACCATTACATCCACCTACATGGCCTATTCGGTTGAGGTCAGGTATTTTCTGTGAAGAGTACCATTACTACTACCACATACCAAGATATTTTAGATAATTGTGAGCTTCCAACCTGGTAACAATTCGGAGAAGGCCTTTTTCCCTTTAAGCATGGCTGTGCCCCTGTATGCAAAGCCAGCTCCATTTTGTGTGGAGGAACTCAAGTGGCCTGCACAAAGCCTTGACCTCAACCCCACCCAACACCTTTGGGATGATCTGGAATGTGGACTGTGAACCAGGTCTTCTTGTCCAACATCAGTACCTGACCTCGCAAATGCTCTTTGGCTGAATGGGCACAAAGCCACACACAGGCTCTTTCCCAAATCTTCAGAAAGAAAGCCTTCCGAGAAGAGTTCTGGCCATCATTATATTAATGTCCATGGTTTGGGAATGGTATGTCAAAAAAGCTCATAAAAAAGTGTGACAGTCAGACGTCTACAAACAATTGGTCTTATAGTGTAAGACACCTCAAGAAGCCAAGCCAAATCTCTTACTAAAAATTAAAATCTGCCCCTAAATGTCTAAGGAGACTCAAATCTGTGGGGTACTAGGTATGCAAATGTATAGACCAATAGCTTATACATCCCCCACACCCCCAAATGTAATGCAAGCAACTTTCAACAGAATGCTGAAGCTGACTATATAAATGTAAGCATTATAATCCAATCAGGTTCTATTGCATTGCATAAGACTGTCATCAGGTTTTCAGGGACTGGTGGGGAAGCTTATAGGAAGAGGAGACCACAGGCTCGGTCTTGCCAATGTACTGATGAGTGGCTTAACCACTTAAGGACCCAGCCTTTTTCTGACATTTGTTACAAGTAAAATGTTTTTGCTTGAAAATTACTTAGAACCCCCAAACATTATATATAATTTTTTAGCAGAGACCTTCGATAATAAAATGGCGGTCCTTGCAATTTTTTGTCACAGTATTTGTGCAGTGGTTTTTCAAACACAAATTTTGGGGAAAAAATACACTTTTTTTAAATTTTAATGTAAAAAAAAACAATACATAACCTAATTTTTTAGTAAAATATAAAATCATGATGTCACGCTGAGTAAATAGATACCAAACATGTCATGCTTTAAAATTGCGCAGCGGCGACAAACAACGTACATTTTGCTACAGTGATGGGAAAAAGTATTTGATCCGCTGCCGATTTTGTATGTTTGCCCACTGACAATGAAATGATCAGCCTATAATTTTAATGGAAGGTTTATTGTAACAGTGAGAGGCAAAATAGCAACAGCAAAAATCCAGAAAAATGCATTTCAAAAAAGTTATAAATCAATTTGCATTTTAATGAGTGAAATAAGTATTTGACCCCTTTGCAAATCATGACTTTGTACTTGGTGGTAAAACCCTTGTTGGCAATCGCAGCCTTTAAAAGGTTACCACTTCATATCTACAGAGGAGATGTTTAGTGCTAGCCCATGATACCTTACGTGTAGGACAATCGCAGTTTGTGTGCGTGCTGGACCAATGCATTTGACTTTGCGCGCTGGCACAGGGGGGACCTTTAAATTTTTTTTTTTTTTTTAATTATTATTTTTTTTTTTTTTTTACACTGTTACTTTGCATTTGTTTTGGTTCATTTTTATTGCTGTCACAAGGAATGTAAACATCCTTGTGACAGCAATAAGCAGTGACCGGTACTCTTTTTGGAGGGATCCGGGGTCAATAAGACCCCAAATCCCTCCTTTGCACTTGAAAGCATTAAAAAACGCCAATACTCAAAAAATGTTGCTGATGACAGCCAGGTAAACCAGAAGTGACGAAATGTCATTGCTTCTGGGTTACCATAACGGAGACCAGATCAAAGCGGATTTCGGCTTTGTATGGGTCTCCGGCCAGCTGGCGGACGTACCGGCTGGTAGCTGTGGTGTCCCGGCGGGACGGGAGAGCCCAAGAGAGCCATGGAAGGCGGCGGGGACATCCCGCTACTTGTAATAGCAACCTACTTAGCCACTTTGGATGGTATTAAAAGAGAGCCAACCGTGGCTCTAAAAAAACGGTACCGGGGTGATGCCTGCAGCTGCCGGTACAACCACTTGAAGTCAAATGACGTACCAGGTAGGTGATTTGGCAGCAGGTGATTAAAGGAAAGTGATGCAGGAAGCCTCAGCTGCAGCCTCCGATTAGTGTTGTAACTTTGGTTGTAAGGTGTGGCAGGAATGTGTTAATCACAAAAGTGGCTGAACAGAGAAAAAAAATATTTTGGCTGGTAACCATTCCATGTGTGTACATCGGTGTTGCTTTAAGAGTCACTGGATGACGTGGGAGTACCTTGTGAGTGATGTGCTGCTGTTCCACTGGAGCGTGGCCTTTCGGGTCAATAAGGGTAGGATGCGCCACAAGGTAACCTCTGTCCTCCATGATGAAGCACCTGGCAAAGAAACAAGACCTAGTTTTAACACACAGTGCAGATCTCTTTGAAGAATGGGTCTCCCTTATTAATAGAATCCCACACATGGGTGACTGAGCTCAAGGTATGTGGGCACTTGGGCATAGAAATTTCTGTGTTGCACAGCCAACGGCCCGGACAGAACACAGGAGAAAAACTTGCTGAATGATTCCAGTCAACTGAGTAACGGGATTATGGAATAATCTACCAGAGCAGGTTCTATATATTCCTGGTGTCTGGAAAAAACAGCGTTATTGTGTTTAATATTTACTAATCAAGCCCAATATTTTCAATATAACCCATCATAATTCATGCACAAATTCAAAGGCGGTTTGCAAATTTCTCCGCTCTCTCTTGAACTGATACCCTGTAACAGAACTGGGTCAATACACAACTAAAAAGCATTTGTATTTTAGAAGTAAACGTGTGCTGAGAAGGATACCAGGGGAAAAAGAAAGTGCACTTTAAAACCTGTTCAGATGGGAGCTAGAGGATTTATTTGTGTAACATTCCTGCAGTGTACTCTATGGAAGAAATGCAAATCAAACTGCAGGCCCTGACTGAAAGCTGCAGAAAATGTTGGGGTCAATGTGATGCAAAGACACACCAAATTAATGCAGAAGTGTGAAAGGGGCCACATTTCAACACCCAGGACTTGTGGGGGCACTTGAATCAGAAATGAAAATCGAGCACCACTGACAGCCATTTGTGTTGTACTATTACTTTAATATGCACTTTTTGGCTGCTGTATTTCTTGGTAATACAATGATGGGATTTCATCAGCAAAGGATTTCCAGAACTAGCTCCCCCTGCTATGAAGACACAATGGGCTGATTTACTAAAACTAGGAAAGTGCAAAATCTGGTGTAGCTCTGCATAGAAACCAATCAGCTTCCATGTTTTATTGTAAAGCTTAACCGCTTGACCTCCGAAAAATTTACCCCCCTTCATGGCCAGGACATTTTTTTGCGATACGACACTGCGTTACTTTAACTGACAATTGCGCGGTCAAAGAGTAAAGTCTTGTTTCCAGTGGAGCACTGACAAGCCAAGATCAACAATCTCCATTATGTTAGACCCCATACACAATATTTGATTTTCCATGTAGTGCAAGGGCCTGCCTGATTACATACAAATTGAAACGCTTAAGGTTTGACCTCATATTATATGGTTTTGGTAAATCTGAAGACAAAAATCTGCAGAAAATCGAATAGTGTGTATGGGGGGTCTAACGCTGCATAGCTTCTGTTTGACTTTACGCTGGCTTCTCCTACAGAATGGACTTTTCGCTCACAGACAGACAAATCATTGCCTTGTTTTTCCTACCTAATTTTGTTGCCACCATCTTGGTTGCAGACAGGAAGCAGTTCCATGAGCACTTTGTAGAAATATCGCAGGGTGAAATCAATGCCCATCACGGCAACTGTATGTCCTGCTGACACCTGAAAGCTGAAGACATTAAAAAGAAAAAGTGTTCAGAATTAATTGACAAATGCATCTCAGCTACAGTTGATGTCCTTCTGACCTGTATTTGACCTCCCTCCAGCTGCTTTTGCAATCCCATAGACTTGTGTACACTGGCCCTTAGGTAAAAATGCCTGTCCAGCTGTATAGGAACTACAAGCCTCAAATAGAAGGTGTGACAGACCCAACCAGGTAAGGGGGCTTTTGGAGAGGGCTAGGGGCAAGCCTTCTACCCACTGATTATGGCCCATGGAGAGAGCAGATCATTCTCTAATGATGGACAATAACGTGATGAAGACCGAGAGCGAGGTTTGGGTTAACTCTCTAAATAAGGACAATAAAGCTTCCCTTCTGGAGTGGATGGAAAGGTGTAATGTTATTCTTGTACAGGTTAATGGTCAGAGGAAAAATGGTGGCTCTCCTGCAGACTGGGTTGGAGAGGCTCCTTCACTTGGGACAGAAATATTTATCAACAATATCCCTCAAAAAATCTATGAAGATAAATGAATTCCACCTTTTCAGACTGCTTGAATATTGTATGGGTTTATCCCATAGACTGTTGTCAGTCTGAGGAGGGGTGGGATCATGGTTTGTTATGTGTTTATTGTTGAGTAGATCTCTCTCATTGTGTGCTTCCTAGGTGTGCATCCCCATTGTTAATTGAGTCACCTATTGTCTCTTTTAGCTAACTCTTGGAGGTTCCTACATGATGGGATTATTCTGATGTCAAGTTTAACTCATTATCTAACCATTGTGTGATGTCTTGGGTAATATTTGGTTTTATTGTTCATGTGGTGACTGACCTACTTTTGAAGTGTATAAAACCCGATATTTATGTTCAACAGTCATTCCTTTGGTTCTTCCTCAACATCTTGTTTGTGTATGTTGCTTGGGGTAAAAGGGCTGGTATTAGCTCTCATTATGCTGGAAAGGTTTGGAGAGCAGAAGGCACTGTTTGGCGGAAGCACCTAAGCAGGGTGCCATGTGTTTCGTCACATAAGTTTGGTCAATAGTTCCAGATATTAACCATTGTAATTGTCTGTATTTATGTGTAAACATGTCTAACAAAAATGTCTGTCTTTTAACCATATGAAACAAGGGCATTTAGCAAGGTAATATCATGGCCCATAAAAAGCTGGGCAGTGTGATATAGTGGGGCATTCTTACCTGGGAGACTGGACAGTGTGACTTATAGTGACCACGTAGCCTGCTCCTCCTACATCCAGGTACGGTCCAGTAAAAGTGATGAGCCCGGGATTAGCTAAAGCGTGCAGATACCTAACAAGCAATGAGAATAATAAATCAGAATATGAATGATGGTGTCTTTTTTTTTTTTTTTTTTGCAACAAATCACACGTGTTCAGGTTATCATAAACAGATACAGCCACCACCATTGAAACAAAGAAACACTGAGGGATATTTTTAAATTCTCTCACACAGTAAGACAAAGCTAACCAAGAGCACTGAGACAGATTATGTGGCAGATTTATTTCCCAGTTACAGCCATAGTATAAATTTCTATGTCTGCTGCCCTAAAGCTGCAATGTGACAGAATGAAACCGGACCACTTATGAATCAATATAGAGTAAAAATCTGTCTCATCTTCTGTAATAAATGTCTCAGAACTTTGCAAATCTATTGCACTTGGCTGCCCAGGAATACAGATGCAAGGGTTGGAAATACACTGTAAACCTGTTGCAGAGACTTATGCCTAGTACACACGATGATAAACTTGGCTGCAGTGTTAATTTAGTTGACTAAAACACACTAAAACATTTTAGTCAACTAAAATATGACTAAAACAATTGAGATGACTAAAATACGACTAAAACTAAAATGGGACTAAAACTAAAATGCCATTTTAGTCAAAAGACTAAGACTAAGACTAAATTGAATTTTGACATCAAAAAGAACACTGGTCTGTAGTGCATGTTCATACCTCAATACCATAAATAACATATTCGATTTTTCACTCCAGCAGTATAGAATGAGTTTGGAAATTGTAGAGAAATGCTTAAATAATGCATTACAATTTAACTACACCCATTAGATTTTAGATGACTAAAATGAGTTTTAGTCGACTAAATACAATAACACTAAAACAATTGCAGAAGACTAAAATGGGACAAAACTAAAATGCTATTTTAGTCCTAAGACTAAAACTAAATCGAAATTTGCTGCCAAAATTAACACTGCCTGGTGGAAAAAAACTGCATTCAGAGTGATCATAAGAGAATATCATTAGTACACAGCTTTCGGGAGCCGATCGCAACAGTTCATGTGAAAATATCTGAAGGGAAAAGCACGAAAATTTTTTAGTAAGATAAACGACTTTCGAGTAACAAGGACAGTATTTGTATGGAAAAAATTGAGCGACCAAGAAGATTGTGCGCGCTTGGAAACAAAATAATACATTACATCACTTCCGAAGTTGTATTCTGTTCAACGAGAATTTGCGTAACTTTAGTACCCCACTCGTTTTCGTTATGAGACTATTTGTCCTGTTTACCATTATTATTGAAAGTGAAAGATAATCCCAAATTTTGGGTTGTCCCCAGAAAAGTAATAGAGGGGAAATCTATCAATGGGGACACTAGTTCTGGTGACCTGGGGGTCCCCAAGGAATTCCTTTAATTTGCATGGATTTTCTCTCACTTCCTGTTTGGCCATGGGACAGGAAGTGAAGGGAAATCTCCCTTCTCCCTTCACAGATGGCAAAAAATAAACTGACAGGGGTTATAACCCTCCCTTACTTTTTCCAAAATTAAAAAAAAGTTTTGCCTAGTTCTACTTAAAGTGGATGCAAACCAGATTAATGAAATTTAAGCTGGGCACGTCTGTCTGCAGGGGCTTTCTGCTGCTCCATAGCTCTGTTATCAGCATGATAACTTCTGACAAATTCTCAGACACAGAAGATAAAAGCAGCCTGAAATTTGTGTTGTGGGAGGTTGCTATAAATAGATTAGCAGAGAGCTTGTGTTGTCACAGCACAGCTCTGCACATTACTTCCTTCCTTTGCCAATGTGGAGTGGGGGTGTGTGCCTTTCCTCCAATCAGCTGTCTTTGGCTGTATGCCCAGACTTCACACTCAGCGCTGAACAGGAAGAGAAAAAATTGAAACACAATGTGAACTTTCTAATGCATATATACAGCTGAAGACAGAAGATATACATGTAAAACTTATGTGGGGAGCTTTGTTTCATCTTTGTGTATCATATGAGGCTGTTCACTTCACTGGGTACATGTGAAGGTTTACATCTACTTTAAGCCAAGTGAGAGGAAGCCTGATTTTTCTCTGTTGGTTCCCACTATGTACATCAATGTTTTGGAAGGCTCTCTAACTATTGTAATATGGCAGCTAACAATGCAGTAACTCTGTATGCTCACGTTTATGAATGCGTACCATTAATGGCTGCGAGATAGTTGGTGCATCTATATCTTTGTGTCTCCTGTGATACAGAACTTATAATGTTATGATCTGACCTGGGACCCTGATCAATGGTCCCTTTCTGTTATCCATGTAGTACTATGTATGGACATATTGATATTCATTTTTGATATGTAGTTTTCTGAGCTGCGTAGTTTTTTTTTTCTCTCATCATATTTCTTTGCGTATTGATAAGTAAAATCCTTATTAAATTTACCCTTAAAAATAAAAATAAAATGGTTTTATATATATATATATATATATATATATATATATATATATATTGCAGTAACTAGAGTTCCCAGGAGCTACCGTGGCTTAAACCTACAGGACTTTAGAAAGTGAGACGCCTTCAGCTTCAGAGAGTAGGTGGAAGGCTTGCCACTTTCTCCAGACCAGAACCATGTAATGTGACCTCATGCGGGAAAAAGGAGGAAGTGGCCACTTATATTACACAATCACTCATAAGACCACACTCACAAATGTAGGGCATGCCTGCTTTCTGATTCATGATGTGTTACACACACCTAGGCTAATCTACCTGTCTAAGTAGGCTTGTGGATGGTGACACTTTTGGCTCAGATCACACAGCATGCATTGATTGGTGTGTTCCCAAACACGCACAGAAGGGGCCCGTCACATTAAGCCTTATGGACTGTTATTGTTCGTGAATTTGGCTTTCCTGAAGTTCTACTCAGATGAAGTTAAGCCATTTTTTTGGACGGAGTAAAGAAGGGTTAGAATATCTGTCAAGGTATATATTTGCTGTGAGTCTCCAGCTAGGTAGAAAGAGCAATAAAAACCAAAAACAGAGGGTGTCACCCATCTCCAGTTTTTTTTTTTTTTTTACATCCAACAAAGACTTTTATTGATATAGTGAGGCATGTAAAGACATACTGTGTCACATATACATCTAGGATGACATTTGGTTCCTTGTATATTCACATAGCATAGTACATACATTTATAATTGCATAGTAGACAAATGCGCTCTATGATTTTGTGGGGCAAGTGAGATCTTCCACAACTAAAGGGACTAGGTACAAATGGGGCCGGTGCTAAGGCAAGTATAACATTGGAACCCGTTGCTTGTCCTGTGCAGCATCAACTATCAGTCTTGAACCCCGACCACGTCATCGGCCGTGGATGCCGATTCCAGCCATCTGTCCCAGATTTTATGGTACTTATTGGGGCAGTTCCTGTGTTGGTATAGGAGTTTTTTGTATGGGAGAGTTTGGTTGACTGCTGCCATCCATTCGTGGAAAGTTGGTGTCACTGCTCTAAGCCATCTCCGAGCGACCCATCCCCAGTTTACAAAAACCAAATACTGCAATTGTCAGGAGATTTATATTGCACAGTGTGAAACTAAAGAGGAACTAAGTACTACCTGCTTCTAATTTAGCCACACAAAATTCCATTTTAGAGTTTTGGAAAACAATCAACCCCTTCTTTGAGACATTCACAGTATTTTTACTATGTCAAATTCTGACATGGATGGGTCTGTGCGGGGGCTCCATCTGCACAGACCCATCCACCTCTATAGGCTTCCTGCATGCAGCTTGGGGCAAAAACAAAGACAGTCTGCATGCAGGAAGGGCGCCAGTGTCTGTCTGAATGAACCCAAATTTTAAACAATGCTGTACATATATCAAATAAGTATACACATCAGATACAGTATAAAGCATAGGGCCCTATAGAGATGAAGAAACGTCCCAGCCACTGCAAACCTCTCCTGGCCATGTCGTTAGCAGGTAAAAGCAGCCTCAGCATGCTCCACCAAATGTGGTGCAAAGGGTCACATAGAAACACAAAGTATTAAGTAGTAGGCAACCAAAGTGTCCCAGAGGCTGCACATCACAACAGACCCGCTGTGTGGTAGTGAATGGCAGTCTCAGCCTGGACCCCGCCACAATGTGTTTCACTCCGTCCCTGGCGCTTATGATTACACTCTGAGGCAGAGCAAAACATGTTGGGAACATGGCTTGGCGGGGGTCCAGGCCGAGACTGCCATTCACTACCACACAGCAGGTTTGATGTGCGGCCTCCGGGTCAGTTTGGTTGCCTACTACTATTATTTGGAGCATAGACGCTCTCCCTTCCCGGCCGGCATTCAGAGCAGTGAGAAAAGGATTAACGTTCCTGCATAGCCTGAGCGGTTCACATTCACATCCTTTGGTTCACACAAAGTATTAAGCAGTATTACCTCACATAACAGAGAAGGGGGGGGGGGGGGGGGAGAGAGAAAGTGAGGTCTCAAAAATAGGGATGTTTCAGGGTTCTTCGACAGAGAACTTTGGTTAGGAAATCTTTGGCTAAATAACTCCAGCATCCAATTAAATGCAGGCACTGTTTGGGTATTCTGACAGCCACAGGTGCTGGCTGTCAGAATACGATAGCCCGCTCTGCAGATTCACTCATCCACGCTGTTTAGCATAGATGGGGAATCAAGTGGTTTCTCTTGTTTGGCCCATAATTGTTTCTAGCTTAGTACTTCTTCCCAATTTCATTGATTTGCTTTCTTTTAGTTTTATGATCCCATGAGGCAGCTGGTGCTACCCCTACTCCTATGCTGTTATTGTATTCCTATGGCAGGTATCCTAATCCAATGAAAGATTGCCATAGGAGTAGGATATGTGCATAGCAGTAGGATACCCGCTGGAGCAGTAGGATACCCGCCGGAGCAGTAGGATACCCGCCGGAGCAGTAGGATTCCCGCCGGAGCAGTAGGATTCCCGCCGGAGCAGCAGGATACCCGCCGGAGCAGTAGGATACCCGCCGGTGCAGCAGGATACCCGCCGGAGCTGTAGGATATCTACCGTAGCTGTAGGACAGTGGTGTCAAACTCCATTTCATTGTGGGCCACATCAGCATTATGATTGCCCATAAAAGGGCCGGTTGTATCTTTAAGACTATATGTCCAGAGCATCCCCTTCCCTTACATTAGATGTCAAGAGTCACCCCCACCATCAGAAGTTGAATCCTCCACCCTCCCTTACATCAAAGTGCACCCCCTTACCTTATGCTGCTGCTGGGAAGAAGCTGGATGCATTGCTGGGAAGCAGAAAGTACAGGGTCTGGAGGAGGACCAGAGGTGGGCTGGAGCTCCCCTGCAGCTGCAGGAGAGGTGCGAGGGCCACATGAAATGGCTTGGAGGGCCGGATTCGGCCCGCGGGCCTTGTGTTTGACACCTGTGCTGTAGGATATCTACCGTAGCAGTAGGATATCTGCCGTAGCAGTAGGATATCTGCCACAGGAGTAGGATATCTGCATAGCAGTAAGATATCTGTCATAGGAGTAGGATATCTGTTATAGGAGTAGGATATCTGTTATAGGAGTAGGATATCTGTTATAGGAGTAGGATATCTGTTATAGGAGTAGGATATCTGTCATAGGAGTAGGAGGATATCTCCATAGCAGTAGGATATCTGCCATAGGAGTAGGATATCTGCCATAGGAGTAGGATGATATCACTACAACACAGCTATGCAGATATCCTACTCCTATGGCAGATATCTTACTCCTATGTAGATATCCTACTGCTATGACAGACATCCTACTCCTATGTAGATATCCTACTCCTATGGCAGACACAAAGAGAATATTTTTCAGGCTATCAGGCCCTGAACTACATATTTATTTCTTACCCACTTGTAAAGAAACACCAGGTAAAAGTTTTACTGGTTATACTCAGTAATATTTAACAGCTTCTCCTAAAACAAAATCTTTCAATTATTAGATCACTTTTTTTAAAGGTAATATGGTATAAATTTTTCCTAGAAGCAAAAAAAACAAAATAAAAGACACAGATGTGCCGAACATGCTGTGATTTAATAATACAGTAGGCGTTGTGACACTGCAGAAAAAAACTTTTCTTATTAGGAAAGTTCTGGTGTGACACAGAATCTAAACGGATTAATGAAAAGATGGTTTGGAAGGATAATGATAGTAACATTGTACAGCATGACAAGTAATGAGAGAGGGGACTCACCATGGTCTCCTGGTGGGATCAAACGCTTTGTCCATGAGAGAGCCGGGGTAGATCCGCAGCACCCCATTGGGCGTTGCTATGTAACGGCGCACAATGTAGCTGTTCAAATTGCTCATGTCCATCTGTCTCATCCATTCATCGGTGACGTGACTGGTAGCCATGACCTCATTCCTGACAGAGAACTGTGAAAGAAAAGAACACGTAGCAGGAGACCCCTTAAGATGTGTATAAAAGGAGACTAATCTGTCCCCGGGAACTCTACCAAAGGCTGCTCTGTTACACTTGCTGGCAGATAAGAACACATCACACTCCCTTCTACTCTACTAGTCCGATTTAAAGGTGAACTCCAGGCAGAGAAATAAGAACCTAATTTATAGAGCTCTTAAAAAGCATTAAAGTATCTAAAGCTAAAACTTTTTGTTTTACTTTAAGCCTTACTTCACCATTATCTTCAGTCTTGCTCAGTTGTACAGGCTCCTCTCCTATACTGAAATGTACTTCTCTGATTTCACTGCATACGGTCAGATTCTTAGAGTTCATTAAAATCCGTTGCAAGGCAGATAGAACGTGCTTCATTTCCTGGCTGGAGAACATCCATCATAATCTAAGCCTTTCTTTCCCAGCCTTACTGCACACGGCCTGGGTTTCATTTACTGGACTACATTTCTTTCAACAGTCTCAGCATAACATCTGGGCATTACCTAGGGCACTCTGCATGCAAATACATTCTGCTTAGGAATGCCCACTCCTGCAGACTGGCATTCATCCATCAATGCATTTTGATATTTACATAACTCCACCCAAGAGCCAACCAACTGCTTGCATCAGGGCAGGGGGCTCTTGAGAGGAGTACTGAGGCAGGGGGCTGTGATGCGCAGAGGAAGCCCTGTACAGCACCCTACCGGCCCCTCTCAGCAGTCATGATCTACCTGCATTGCATAAAAGAAGCATAAAGACCCAGGGATGACATCCCTGGGTCTATAATACGGTATGAAATTGAGACAGAAAAGTTTTATTGAAAAAATGTATTCGCATGTTGATTGGGGGGGGGGGGATAAGAACTAGGAAAGGCAAAATAGAAGCAGATTTAATGTCAGCTTTACGTTTTGGATAGCGTTAAAACCCATCAATTTATTTTCAGCTATCTGAGTCCCTTTAATCGCTGTCTTGGATAAACAGGAACTGAGAAAATCTGAAAGTAAAGTGACAGGTAATTTCCCCTTATTTATCAATAGTATCCCCTCTGTTCTTATTCCTATGACAACTGAAAATTCGGGATTTTCCCTCTGCAGGTAAAATAGTGAGGGTATAGCAATTTAAAACAGTGACAGGTAAAAAAAAAAGAAACAAAAAAGGTTAAAATATATACAGTAGTTGTAACTGGTTTGCCTTGAGTTCAGCATTATAGCAATGCAGTCATCAAAATGTACTACAAATTATTACAAATAATAGTACCCATTGTTAAAGCTGCAACAGGTACAAGGGAATTTTTTTATTCAAAGAATTGATCTGGCTCCTTTTGTGGGTTCAGGGAGGAATACTTTTTTCCCTCTGAGAAGAGAAGGGTGGGAGTAAGCATGTCTTCCTTGGAGCTACAGATGCTGGAGATTGGAAAGAAGTTCAAAATTGACAAAAACAAGTCTCATATGGCTTCTGAAACACAATGGAAGTGGATGCTTTGCGGCAATAAGGTTGCCGGCTGCAGTGAGCGGGTTCTCTACTGCTTAGAGATGGGGTGACCAACCTTTTGACTTCCCTGTCTTGGGCCGCAAATAAAATACACAATAAGGATAGCTGATGAGCAGAAAAAGTCGGGCAGATCACAAGTTACTGATCACGGATATAGATAATGTACTTGAGTAATAAAACTTAATTTTTTTTGTAAACTTTTTTAATCATAACAGTAAAAGAGGGCAACATAAAATGAGTGCGATATTTGACACCGTTTTTGATAAATTAACACATCAATATCGGATTCGATGGATGAAGTAGCAATTCTCAACGAATTCTCAAGGTTCTCATCAGATATCTGTGCTTCAGCCTTGAAAATAGTTGCTCACATGGGGATCACCTCATCAGGATCCTAGTCAACCTTTTCAAGCTGCAGGGGGGACTGGCTGCTCTCCCTCCATTTTTGCGTCTCTTTCACTTCCTCCTCTTCTCTATTATCTCTTATTAACTTCTTCTGCATGGTCTCTTGACTGTTTAGGAAGGGCCATTGGACTGCAGGATGGTCACAATGGACCGTATTCCCTGCCTGAGAGCTGATTATTTGGTATGAGAGGGTCTGATGGCATTTGACTTCGGGGAGGGAGACCCCCGGTTCAGCAGACTCTCTTTGATGAATATGATAATTACTATTAAGGGACCACAGTTACAGCCCTCACTTTTCCAGACTCTATGGGTATGACGATGTATGTAAGCTATGCTGCTATTGCACTCTGGTATTTTTCTTGTATTGTACTGTTTTACTTTTGTATTGTTAAAACTTTAATAGTTAGTTTGCAAAAGAAAATATTTGCTCACAAATATAGGTACTGCCAAAAACTGATGATATCCCTTCCCTCCTAGATTGTAAGCTCTAAGGAGCAGGGTCCTCTGATTCTTCCTGTATTGAATTGTATTGTAATTGTACTGTCTGCCCTAATATTGTAAAGCGCTGCGCAAACTGTCGGCGCTATATAAATCCTATATAATAATAATAATGATATCAATAAGGTGTCGTGAAGAGTGGGAGATTTTTCTTTGTGAAGATGAAACTTATAGGAGTCCAGTAAAGAAACACTGTCAAAATTTTCTTTGGCCACAAGTGTAAACTAAGTTTTACAAAATGGCACAAAAAAAGTATGTTTATAATTTTGTATTGGGAAGCATTCATAGCTGTCTTGGGTCACATGCAGACTATGAGCCGTAGGTTGGACACCGCTGGCTTAGAGACTTCCATCTCCACTGCTGGTCATGAAAAGGGAAAATACATTTTAACATCTCCCTGGGCTATGTGTTATGCACTATATCCATGGGTATGGGTAAGCGTGCTTTATGCTTCTACTATTAAAGTGTTGTTTTATAATGCATTAGACTGGTGCTATTTGTTCTCTGTCATACTTTGGCGTTTCCCATGATTGAGCCCAATGGTCGATTGGCTGATTTGCTGCACATTGGATTTCTTTGCCGATTACCAGTTTGGGGTGGAGAACTTAGAGACCATTATTTATATAAGCTGTCATGATGATTCAAGTTTGATGATAAGTGCTATTTTCACAACACATTGTGGGTACGTAATTGGCTTCCAATTGGCTTTTCTGAAAAACACAAGGTTGCTGTGATCTTTTTCCTTTTTTTTAAAGGCAATTTTTGCACTAACCTTCAGCCCCGGGTTTGCAATGAGACGAGTATTATCACTCAGGTATGCAGTGTAGTGTTCAACCATCCTCTTGGTCTCTGGCTGACTCAGATGTTCGTATGGAGAAGAAAAGCTGCCAGCAGCCAACATAACAGTGGGGCTTTCTGCAAGCAAAGAGTGTTCATTAAAGAGAACCTGTTGTGCCACTTTGAGAACTATAATGTATGCAGCACTAAGGATGGGCTTGGGCTTGTTCGGAACCGAACGTGCCGGAGCCCGCCAGGAAGTGAACCCTTCACTGCGCTAATCACAGGCAGTGAGACATTTTCCCAATCGCTGCAGCCGCGCATCAGGGAATGTCTCACTGCCTGTGATTAGAGCAGTGCAGGGTTCACTTCCTGGCGGGCTCGGGCACATCCTTATGCAGCACAGAAGTGAATGAGCATGCTCTTCCTTGGCATTAAAAAGAAAAAAATCTCAAATCAATAAGGCAACAAGCCACCCTTATAAGTAGGGTGATACGAAGGAGGATAACACCACGCTAGACTATGTAAAAGCACTAAGCAACCACAGCTGCAACCAAACAGTACTAACCATGTACTACAAACACACTATTTTATAAACAACAGGTTGCGCTAAAATGACGGTAGGTAGATACATACAGCATGCATCCCATAAATACATGTAAATCATACAGTCCATATAAACATAAATGGTGTAGATGAAAGTAGAGATGTAGATGTATCTTCACAGATATAGACCACCGTGTGATAGTTCAAATTCAGTAGTGATACCTCCACCTCACATCTAATAACTGCTTACCAGATGTAAGCGCATAAGCGCTTTGGCTGTACCCCAGCCCGGGTCCCCCCTGGGGGATAAATACGACAATCTTGGGGTCCTGATGTAGCAGAGTTGGCTTGGGTGAACCACAGAGGTAGTGGAAAGGGCTAACCGGATCCGCCTCCCGGCGTTGGTAGGATAGCAGTCCAATAAGGTTCTTTACACCCCCAGGTAAACTCACCACGGCACCCAAAGAAAGAGAAGGTACTGATAGTGTGATACCGTTTCAGTGTATTTAATAAAATAAAAGTATTGCACTTACATCAGATAAAAACAACAAGGGCGTCCAAGAACATTAAGCCGGCCGGCTGTAGACTTCAAACACTCAATGGCAGTGACGTCAGCGCGTCTTCCCCGACGTACGTTTCATCTACTGAGACATAGTCATGGGGCTGGAAACCTTGAAAACCGTGGTGAGTTTACCTGGGGGTGTAAAGAACCTTATTGGACTGCTATCCTACCAACGCCGGGAGGCGGATCCGGTTAGCCCTTTCCACTACCTCTGTGGTTCACCCAAGCCAACTCTGCTACATCAGGACCCCAAGATTGTCGTATTTATCCCCAGGGGGGACCCGGGCTGGGTCCACTACCTCTGTGGTTCACCCAAGCCAACTCTGCTACATCAGGACCCCAAGATTGTCGTATTTATCCCCCAGGGGGGACCCGGGCTGGGGTACAGCCAAAGCGCTTATGCGCTTACATCTGGTAAGAAGTTATTAGATGTGAGGTGGAGGTATCACTACTGAATTTGAACTATCACACGGTGGTCTATATCTGTGAAGATACATCTACATCTCTACTTTCATCTACACCATTTATGTTTATATGGACTGTATGATTTACATGTATTTATAGGATGCATGCTGTATGTATCTACCTACCGTCATTTTAGCGCAACCTGTTGTTTATAAAATAAGTAGGGTGATGCTTGCCAGTCTTGCAGCTCATTGGTCTGGCAAATTATTTTTTTCTACAAAAAAATCCCTTTGATAAAACACAAATTACTTTCTCTAATAAAAACGTTGTACAATTAAAAAATAAATATCCAATTGCATCAGCTAATATTGAAACCAAACTTCCAGGCACAGGAAATGTGTTTTGCATAATGCATACAGTACTCATTATGTTAAGAGTGACAGATTTTTCTAGGGATTTAGTATGCTCAATTTTTATTTCATGAAAACAGAAACAACTTTAAGCAAACTTTTCACAAGAGTAACAATCTGTTTGCCATAGTTGGGCTCCTTCTAAAAATGCTAGTTGCCAGGCTGTTATGCTAATTCTGCGGGCATCAATACATTTTAAGTCAAGAAAAACCGAGAGAAAGCAAACAGATCAGCTTAATCATAAAAGAGCCAGCAATCCCTATCTTCATAATTGTTTGAGGTCAGTGACTCAAAGTACTAAAGGCAGGAGGTCAAAATATCAAAAACACATCAAGAGGAGAGTCAGCAATAACAATCTAGCTTATGTGATGCAATTACGTATAATCAAAATGTGCATGTTTCTGGAGTCCTGTATGAATACATGTGGGTGACAGGTGCTCTCTTAACAGGGTGGCACATTATGGAGAGAAGTCAGAGGACACTGCAGCCATTCAATGTGATATGTTACCTAAAGTGGCTAGCTGTTTGAAGTGAAGGCATGCGGTGGGCTGACCCAGCAGGTCCAGGCGATGGTATAAGAGCTTGCTGCTGGGAACCGTGTTCAGGTTTTTCAGTTGTTTCACTGGTATTTCTGGCTGTATCACCACAATACACAAAATGAATGAGGTATCCTGAACCTGCAGGAAGAGAATTTTCACAAAGTAAGTGGACAGCAAAATTACATTTTTGTCATTTTCTTCCCCTCTTTTCTGCAAGCACCCTTCTTTGGATCCTCTCCACAGTGAGTGGTCTCCATGATGCAGAGGGCAGTGTTGGCATGAATGCTGCTCTCTGCATCAATATACGGTTACTCCAAGGCACAGTTGTGAAGATGCACATTTACAGTACAGTTGTACCTTGGTTCACAAACGCTTCTGTTCACGAACAACTCTGTTTGCGAACAGAAGAGTTCAAAAAAATTGGCTTCGGTACGTGAACTCCGCTTCGGTTCACGAACAGCCGCGGCCATTTTCCCTGCTCTTGCCTCCTCTGACACTGGTTGTGACTTGCTGTAGGTGAGATCGCGGGTCACAGAGAGACACTGAAAGTGTACAGTACTGTGAAGACACTTACAGTTCAATATTGAGAAGCTTTTTGGTGTGCTTTTTAGCACATACATACTGTACATGCAGTATGGCTCCAAAGAAAATGCAGAGCAAGCATGGTGGTAAGAAGAAAGTGTGGAGCAGTAATGCAGGTGACAAGAATGTGCAGAGCGCAAATGCAGGTGACAGGAATGCTCAGAGCGCAAATGCAGGTGACAGGAATGTGCAGAGCGCAAATGCAGGTGACAGGAATGTGCAGAGCGCAAATGCAGGTGACAAGAATGTGCAAGGTTAGTGTTCTCTCTCTTCATACTGTACTGTACTTTGTTTCATATCTTTGTGGTTTAAAAACAATAAAAAAAAGTTCAGAATGGATTAACCTGATTTACATTGAACCCTATGGGAAAATATGTCTCGGTTCACAACCAGTTCAGATGGCGACCAGAATCGTTTCACGAATTAAGTTTGTGAAGCGAAGTACCACTGTATATCCTCAGACTTCCAGCTTGAATGATGCCCAGATGTCAGCCAATAAGGAGTTAACAGCAGGAACAAAACCAAATAGGAGGTGAGCATTGCAGCCGGAGCTAAATTTCATATTAGCCCAGATGGGATCAAGACAATTCAGTCATTAGACTACAGATGTAAAAAAATGTGTCCCTGAATAACGACAATATGTGGTTCTGAAGTATTATCAAAATCGGACACTTCTGGGAGTGTCAGATTCCTATACCCAGCTGCATTCTCTGGTTCTTCCTGCCAGCCTCTACATGACTACAGAACATAGCAGTCATGTAGGGGCCAGTGGATCAAACCCCTGAGTTCAGTGAGAGACCAGAAAACCGACACTTGGATTCTGAAGACTCTTCAGGCACCCTTTTTTTCTTCAGAACAGAAAAGTTCGGAGGCCTGGGTGTTGTTTCTTCACAGGGGACTTTTTTCACATCTGCATTCTAGTGAAAGAGATTTGGCAGAGAAGGCAGGGTTTGATGCCTTAAGTTAGCCATAGATGGATCTACTCTTGGCTGGTTCAGCAGGGACTGGCGGAGATTCGATTTATCTATGGGCAGGCTGGTTGTACTGAAGTCAATCCACTGATTGACTTCAATACAACTAGCCTGTTGAGGTTTTTTTAGATGCGATTACTGCCAGTGGCTAATAATTTTGCTTTGCTGGCCGGGAAGCCCCCTCCCTAGCATAACACAACAGTTCCGTGGGAGGGATTCCCCCATTAGCACTAACTGTGTTGATGGGGAAATAAAGCATCCTCAACCACGGATTGCAGGAAAGAAAACCGAATAATCTATGGTCTGCCAAAAAGGGCGGTACAAACAGGCTGAATATCAGGTGGCATCGGCTGGTTCAATAGAAACCGGCCAACAATCGTCCCGTGTGTACGGCAGCTGGTCTGACAGTAGCTGGCTGTTCTGTCAAAGGGGCATGACCGAAAAAGGTCTGTCGATCAGCAATCTCAGCCAATGGCTGTGAGCGCTGACCGTTGTGTTCTGGCAG
The DNA here is from genome assembly GCA_018402905.1 of Glandirana rugosa. Lineage (NCBI taxonomy): Eukaryota > Metazoa > Chordata > Amphibia > Anura > Ranidae > Glandirana > Glandirana rugosa. The sequence continues at coordinate 477,309 of BLSH010044326.1, forward strand.
GGTGTGTGGGTGTGTTCCCTCTCTTAGAATACAATAGCTCAGCAGGGAAGATCACTGTACTAACATCGGATTGTTAGTACAGCGGCTCCTCCTGAGCTCTTTTTTTTTTTTTTTCAGACTGCTGGGCTGAACGAAAAAAAAAAAAAATCCTTGCAGTGTGTACCAGGCTTTACAGATCTAAATTGGGAAGATCTAACCTTTATCCCCAGCATGGCAGTAACAAACTGTGATGGGATTATCAGAGACAGCTATCAGGGTTGCTAAATAATCCCTTTAATTACTTACACACAGGAAGTACATGGATTCCGTGGCTGACTAAAGGCTGGGAAAGTACAGAACTAATTAAATTAAAGCTTTTCTGGCAGATCAGTCCATGCAACTGACTGATCTGTAATCTGCTTAAGAAATTTTGATTTCACATATCTGGAAAATGAGCAAAGAAATTGGCGTACTGCACCTAGTCCAGCTTCCAACCCCCAGACAAAAGCTGCTCTAGGAGAGGGTAGTTATGCCGCCACTAGTTTACAGCCCAGTGATACAGGCATCCAATTCCAGAACTGTCAACTGGCAGCAAACAGAAGGTGCAGTGCTCTGGAGATACCACTACTATGGAGTGCAGTCAGTAATGGCCCAGGGCACGGGAAGGCACAAAGGTCCAGAACTGTGCTCATGGAATGCGCTTGCCTATCATGCTGCCTCCTAGCTTACAAGAGGGTAATTAAAACAGTAAATCAGGGTTTCTCAACCAGGGTTCCGAGGAACCCTAGGGTTCCTCCTGAAGTTGCAAGGGGTTCCTCGAGCAATGGTCAATTTCTACCTCTCAGATAAATTCCCAATGACATCATTGATCTTTTTAGCTATCTGTAAGGGGATAATTCTTTCCAATGACCACAAGTGTAAGGAGCATTCTTCCCATTGACCATCACACTAATGTATCAGGAGTTGTAGATTTTTAACTTTTAACAGGGGTTCCCCGCGACCGGGGAATTATTTCAAGGGTTCCTCTGTGTTGAAAAGGTTGAGAAAGGCTGCAGTAAATAATCAGGTCCCCACCATAACAGTATAAATCGTATGTAATGTGTGCACTGCTTCAACAGCTCTGCTTGTTTTATTTTTTTTGTGCCCAAAGTTTAGCTTTAACCACAGAACCCTTATGACTTACATATATCAGCGAATAAAGGGGATCAGTTGTCAATGATCAGGTATCAAACCAGAGCTTTTGAGGACACCAGCTAAAGTGACTGCTCTGCATATTTAAAAGGAGGCTCCACTGGAGGGTACAGGATGTATAACATGCCAATTGATGTGCCCCAAATGGATCCTGTTTTATAGATCAGGCCTACCAATTACCATGGCATTATAGCTAAGGCCTCATGCACATAGGGTACCAACTTTTAGTAGGAGGAATTAATCTGGGAAGCATAAACATGCTTGATACTTCCCAGATTAATTTCTTCTGCTTTTAGGCCTCATTCACACAGGGCGTTAAAAAAAATGAGCTGCAAAGCCAGTACAGACTAAAGGAAAAAGTGGCTGTAAAAACGCGATTTTAGAAGCATTCTGCATTGGCAATAATGCGCGTTTAGCAGAGTTTCTCTGCCCTCTACTATTTTCCACTCCCAAATCCACTTACTACAGCTTAAAAACGCTTGATGCGGCGTACCACTGTATACAGCGTTAACGCGCGTTTAGCGGCATCAGGGCATTTACACAGCTGTAATGCTGCTGCTCCAGAATGCCCTTAGCCCTGGGTTGTTTTTTTTTACAGCTTAAAGTGGTTGTAAAGTCATAAAGTTTTTTTATCTTAATGTATTCTATGCATTAAGATAAAAAAAACCTTCTGTGTAGCAGCCCCTCTAATACTTACCTGAGCCCCATCTTCCTCCAGCAATGTGCACGAGTGCCTTGGACGCTTGGGACTCTCCCTCCTCACTGGCTTAGACACAGCAGTGGCGCCATTGGCTCCCACCGCTGTCAAAGTCAGTTAGCCAATCAGGAAGGGGGGCTCCGTGTCTGAATGGACACAGAGAGCTGCGACTTGGCTCGGGTGCCCCCATAGAAAGCTGCTTGCTGTGGGGGTACTTGACAGGAGGGAGGAGCCAGGAGCGCTGGGGAGGGATCTGAGAAGAGGAGGATCTGGGCTGCTCTGTGCAAAACAATTACACAGAGCAGGTAAGTATAATATGTTTGTTATTTTTAAAGAAAAAACAAAACAAGACTTTAGTATCACTTTAACCAATTCAGCCCCAGAGGGTTTTACCCCCTTAATGGCCAGGCCCATTTTTTTGCCATACGGCACTGCGTTACTTTAACTGACAATTGCGCGGGCATGCAACGTTGTACCCAAATAAAATGGATGTCCTTTCTTTCCCACAAATAGAGCTTTCTTTTGGTGGTATTTGATCACCTCTGCGGTTTTTATTTTTTGCACTATAAAAAAAAAAAAAAAAAAAGGACGACAATTTGGAAAAAACAAACATTTTTTTTTACTTTCTGCTATAATACTTATCTAAAAAAAATGGCTAAGCCACTTACAGCTCCTAAAAGCCCATGTGTTCATGGACACATAGAATAACATAGAGAGGCATTTTTAAGTTGTAATAAAAATGCCTGACACTCCTAAAAGCGGCAGAAAAAATGCCCTGTGTGCACAAGGCCTTCGATGTACATGGGTTCACACACATTTAGCTGCAGAAAACCAGGTTAAATGGTTCCTGAACACAGACCTTTTCTGCTTGTGCAAACACAGCTAGATGTCTAGGTGTTAATTCAGTCACTGGCTCTGAACATATCTGAACACGAAGGATGGGCTCGGGCGTGTTCACAAGTGCATGTGCCCGAGCCTGCCAGGAAGTGAACCCTGCACTGCCCTAATCAAAGGCAGTAAGACATTTCCCCAATGTGCAGCTGCAGCGATCAGAGAATGTCTCCCTGCCTGTGATTAGCGCAGTGCAGGGTTCACTTGCCGGCGGGCTCAGGCACGTGCACTTGCGAACACACACAAGCCCATCCTTACTGAACACATGTATTTTGATGCCCATGTGCATGGGGCCCTGAGTGTGTGGAGGTCCTGTATGAGGTTTTAGACAGGGGAAGGCCTTTATCCCTGCTGGGCCTCAGCAGAAAATGAAAACCAGCCCAACTCCAGCCAAAGCAGGAAAATCTATTCTGCGTAAAACTCTGGCCTAGAAAATGCAACGGGTTGGCTTCCAAGGTTGGGCTGTTAAGCACTTAAAAAAAAGCCTAACAGAGTAACTAAAGCTCTTTAAGTGCAAACATGTGCTTGGCATGAATACAAGTGATGCAACCCTGCTGGCCAGTCACTAAAGCTCACCGGGCACAAGGGCTTTCCAGCAAAACTGCCAGAGGTGAAAATCTCTTATGATGAGTTTTCATAGTCTATTCTCCAAGCAGAAGCTTTTTTCCAGGACATGTGAATTAATAAACCATTGTCCCATCACAAAATGTTATTACGACTTCATGGATTATAATTAAGAGGATGAGGCTGCTGTGCCGTCTTACCATTTTCCAGGCGTAGCTGACATTATACGCCTCCTTCCCGGGGTCCCGCAGCTTGTTGATGTGCCAAGACAGCGAGGAATTCACAGGCACTGCAATGATCTGACTGCCCAGGGGGAGGCTGTGGAGGAAAACGCACACTGATAAGTCTCAGGCAAACAAATGTGAGAGACAGTCCCTAACAGAGACCTAACCGCTTCATCCTGCCGGGCAGAGAATTGCTATCATCGCTCAGCTCAACCTCGTCAAATCGATGAAACGTCTCTAAATTACAGAGTCGCTGTTGCAGGGAGAATGAGCGCCTTTATACATCCATGGGGAAATGTGGCTGCCCGTTTGTTAAAGGGAAGGTAACTGTTACTGTGTTCATCCACTTAAAGCGGAATTCCGCCCACATCATTTTTTTTTTTTTTGCTGGCATCCACCTAGTTAGTATTCATTACACAAATAAAGTAATTGATAGCTAAATCCGGGTAATCTTCCTATTTATTTTGTACTTGCATTGCTGATTTTTTCTTTACTGGGAGTTCCCATCTTAGCTGTGGGCATGTGAAACCCACTCGCACCCTCCTCGAGTCTCTTCCTGGATAAGGTGCATGCTGGGTAACCAGCATGCATCTCTCGATCTCAAGTGTATGTCTCGTTGACATAACAATGGGCAGCGACGGAGGAAGGTCCCGTCCTGTTGTTCTGGCAACATAGATAACATCTTCCCCCCACAAAATCGCATCATTTCCTGTCTGGAAATAATGCAATTTTACGGCTCAGGGATGCCCACGGACTCAGGGGAAATGATTACTCACATCTCCCATGAGCCCAGGTGAGGCAGGAAGTGATGCGGAGTGCCGCAGATCAGTAAGTGGAAGACTACAGGGACCACATAGCAACAGAGCACTTAGGGTGAGCATACATTTTTTCCCCCCAAAGGTGATTCATCATGCATAGAGGATTTGAAATATATAAAGATGTATTTGTGGGTGGAACTCCGCTTTAGAACCCTTTCACACTTATGCGAGTTGTCCTGCGATTTGGGACTGCAAAGCCGCATGACAAGTCGTTCCCCATTATTTCCAATGAGTACCATTCATATCTGTAAGACTTTCAAGTTGTGCTGACTTCAAAGTAATCCCTGCATTACTTTGGTCCAACGTTGATGTAACTTGAGGTCCATAGACTTCAATGTTAACCCTTCAAAGTCTCATGCAAATCGCACCTGAATAATATAGATGCGATTTCTGTCAAATTTATGTACGACTTTGTAATATGTTTTCAATGAGCCAAAGTCAGACCCAAGTCGTACTGATCCGAGATCACGGCAAACAATCAGGCCAAAATTGCAGTAAAATGATGTGAAAGGGGCCTTAAAGTAGAACTTTAGTCAGAAAATTAAGTCCTGCTAGAGGACTTCAGGCTGGCCCCTTTTGCAGGTATGGCTATGTAACATATTACAAATAAGTGCCTATACAATTTAAAATCCAGTAATACACAGTCTCACTCTGCTCTGCACATGCTCAGTTGCTCTATATTTTTAGGCACTCCCAAGTTTGCAGAGGCCATTCTGCTGACAGCCTTCAAGTGGAAGTAAACCCTCCTATCCTTTAGGCCTTGTTTACACTACGGTGCATAGACATCAGTTTTTCTGCACACGTTTTGCAAGGGCACAAAAGAAAAAAAAACCCAAAACACAATTGTTCTCTTTGTGCCCTGTTCACACCACAACACTGGTATCACATGCAGATCTTTTTCTGCGCAGGAATCTACGTCGTGTATGCAGTTTTCTGCATGGAAAAAAACGGACATGACATTAACGTTGGTGTAAATAGGCACATAACTGACGTGTATGAAAACTGATGCCAACGTGCATAAAAAATTAGGTAAACCAATGTGAAAACTGCAGTCTCTGCAAGTGAAATCTGTGCGGTTTTCAAAATGTAACCAAATGGATTAAAAAATACGTGCAACCGTAGTCAAAAGTATGTGCAGTCAATACACGGATAAATGTGGTTGCAATTACAGTACAGGCAAAAAAAGGTACGTCTTTTGACGTATGTGCTGCATCTAAGGACGCGTCTTTTTCTAGACGTACACTATGGTCACAACACCACACTTGTCCCGTGTTTCTCTTGTTAACACAAAACCCAAAAAAAAAGAAAACACGGGAACGTTTTGCACACGTCTTTTTGACTACAGATACGTGGCATCACATTTGTTCCGGATTTCCTATCCTCCCAAATGAAGGTGAACTTCCGACAGTCGTCTTACCGGAGACGTTTGA